>OX031014.1:56853126-57090626 GCA_943736025.1 Tenthredo mesomela
ATCCCTGATATCCTTGATATCCCTGATATCCTTGATATCCCTGATATCCTTGATATCCCTGATATCCTTGATATCCCTGATATCCCTGATATCCCTGATATCCTTGATATCCCTGATATCCCCGATATCCCTGATATCCCTGATATCCCTGATATCCTGGATATCCCTGATATCCCTGATATCCCTGATATCCCTGATATCCCTGATATCCCTGATATCCCTGATATCCCTGATATCCCTGATATCCCTGATATCCCTGATATCCCTGATATCCCTGATATCCCTGATATCCCTGATATCCCTGATATCCCTGATATCCCTGATATCCCTGATATCCCTGATATCCCTGATATCCCTGATATCCCTGATATCCCTGATATCCCTGATATCCCTGATATCCCTGATATCCCTGATATCCCTGATATCCCTGATATCCCTGATATCCCTGATATCCCTGATATATTGGATATCCCTGATATCCCTGATATCCCTGATATCCCTGATATCCCTGATATCCCTGATATCCCTGATATCCCTGATATCCCTGATATCCGTGATATCCCTGATATCCCTGATATCCCTGATATCCCTGATATCCCTGATATTCCCCATATCCCTGATATCCCTGATATCCCTGATATCCCTGATATCCCTGATATCCCTGATATCCTGGATATCCCTGATATCCCTGATATCCCTGATATCCCTGATATCCCTGATATCCCTGATATCCCTGATATCCCTGATATCCCTGATATCCCTGATATCCCTGATATCCCTGATATCAATGATATCCCTGATATCCCTGATATCCCTGATATCCTGGATATCCCTGATATCCCTGATATCCCTGATATCCCTGATATCCCTGATATCCCTGATATCCCTGATATCCCTGATATCCCTGATATCCCTGATATCCCTGATATCCCTGATATCCCTGATATCCCTGATATCCCTAATATCCCTGATATCAATGATATCCCTGATATCCCTGATATCCCTGATATCCTGGATATCCCTGATATCCCTGATATCCCTGATATCCCTGATATCCCTGATATCCCTGATATCCCTGATATCCCTGATATCCCTGATATCCCTGATATCCCTGATATCCCTGATATCCCTGATATCCCTGATATCCCTGACATCCCTGATATCCCTGATATCCTGGATATCCCTGATATCCCTGATATCCCTGATATCCCTGATATCCCTGATATCCCTGATATCCCTGATATCCCTGATATCCCTGATATCCCTGATATCCTGGATATCCCTGATATCCCTGATATCCCTGATATCCCTGATATCCCTGATATCCCTGATATCCCTGATATCCCTGATATCCCTGATATCCCTGATATCCCTGATATCCCTGATATCCCTGATATCCCTGATATCCCTGATATCCCTGATATCCCTGATATCCCTGATATCCTGGATATCCCTGATATCCCTGATATCCCTGATATCCTGGATATCCCTGATATCCCTGATATCCCTGATATCCCTGATATCCCTGATATCCCTGATATCCCTGATATCCCTGATATCCCTGATATCCCTGATATCCCTGATATCCCTGATATCCCTGATATCCCTGATATCCCTGATATCCCTGATATCCCTGATATCCCTGATATCCCTGATATCCCTGATATCCCTGATATCCCTGATATCCCCGATATCCCTGATATCCCTGATATCCCTGATATCCGCGATATCCCTGATATCCCTGATATCCCTGATATCCCTGATATCCCTGATATCCCCGATATCCCCGATATCCCTGATATCCCTGATATCCCTGATATCCCTGATATCCTGGATATCCCTGATATCCCTGATATCCCTGATATCCCTGATATCCCTGATATCCCTGATATCCCTGATATCCCTGATATCCCTGATATCCCTGATATCCCTGATATCCCTGATATCCCTGATATCCCTGATATCCCTGATATCCCTGATATCCCTGATATCCCTGATATCTCTGATATCCCTGATATCCCTGATATCCTTGATATCCCTGATATCCCTGATATCCCTGATATCCTCGATATCCCTGATATCCTTGATATCCCTGATATCCTCGGTTGATATCCCTGATATCCTTGATATCATTGATATCCTTGATATCCCTGATATCCCTGATATCCCTGATATCCCTGATATCCCTGATATCCCTGATATCCCTGATATCCCTGATATCCCTGATATCCCTGATATCCCTGATATCCCTGATATCCCTGATATCCCTGATATCCCTGATATCCCTGATATCCCTGATATCCCTGATATCCCTGATATCCCTGATATCCCTGATATCCCTGATATCCCTGATATCCCTGATATCCCTGATATCCTGGATATCCCTGATATCCCTGATATCCCTGATATCCTGGATATCCCTGATATCCCTGATATCCCTGATATCCCTGATATCCCGGATATCCCTGATATCCCTGATATCCCTGATATCCCTGATATCCCTGATATCCCTGATATCCCTGATATCCCTGATATCCCTGATATCCCTGATATCCCTGATATCCTGGATATCCCTGATATCCCTGATATCCTGGATATCCCTGATATCCCTGATATCCTGGATATCCCTGATATCGCTGATATCCCTGATATCGCTGATATCCCTGATATCCCTGATATCCCTGATATTCCTGATATCCCTGATATCCCTGATATCCCTGATATCCTGGATATCCCTGATATCCCTGATATCCCTGATATCCCTGATATCCCTGATATCCCTGATATCCCTGATATCCCTGATATCCCTGATATCCCTGATATCCCTGATATCCCTGATATCCCTGATATCCCTGATATCCTGGATATCCCTGATATCCCTGATATTCCTGATATCCCTGATATCCCTGATATCCCTGATATCCTGGATATCCCTGATATCCCTGATATCCCTGATATCCCTGATATCCCTGATATCCCTGATATCCCTGATATCCCTGATATCCCTGATATCCCTGATATCCCTGATATCCCTGATATCCCTGATATCCTGGATATCCCTGATATCCTGGATATCCCTGATATCCTGGATATCCCTGATATCCCTGATATCCCTGATATCCCTGATATCCCTGATATCCCTGATATCCCTGATATCCCTGATATCTCTGATATCCCTGATATCCCTGATATCCCTGATATCCCTGATATCCCTGATATCCCTGATATCCCTGATATCCCTGATATCCCTGATATCCTGGATATCCCTGATATCCCTGATATCCCTGATATCCCTGATATCCCTGATATCCCTGATATCCCTGATATCCCTGATATCCCTGATATCCCTGATATCCCTGATATCCTTGATATTATATCCCTGATATCCCTGATATCCCTGATATCCCTGATATCCCTGATATCCCTGATATCCCTGATATCCCTGATATCCCTGATATCCCTGATATCCCTGATATCCCTGATATCCCTGATATCCCTGATATCCCTGATATCCCTGATATCCCTGATATCCCTGATATCCCTGATATCCCTGATATCCTGGATATCCCTGATATCCTGGATATCCCTGATATCCCTGATATCCCTGATATCCTGGATATCCTGGATATCCCTGATATCCCTGATATCCCTGATATCCCTGATATCCCTGATATCCTGGATATCCCTGATATCCTGGATATCCCTGATATCCCTGATATCCCTGATATCCTGGATATCCCTGATATCCCTGATATCCCTGATATCCCTGATATCCCTGATATCCTGGATATCCCTGATATCCCTGATATCCCTGATATCCCTGATATCCCTGATATCCCTGATATCCTGGATATCCCTGATATCCTAGATATCCCTGATATCCCTGATATCCCTGATATCCCTGATATCCCTGATATCCCTGATATCCCTGATATCCCTGATATCCCTGATATCCCTGATATCCCTGATATCCCTGATATCCCTGATATCCCTGATATCCCTGATATCCCTGATATCCCTGATATCCCTGATATCCCTGATATCCCTGATATCCCTGATATCCCTGATATCCCTGATATCCCTGATATCCCTGATATCCCTGATATCCCTGATATCCCTGATATCCCTGATATCCCTGATATCCCTGATATGCCTAATATCCCTGATATCCCTGATATCCCTGATATCCTGAATATCCCTGATATCCCTGATATCCTGGATATCCCTGATATCCCTGATATCCCTGATATCCCTGATATCCCTGATATCCTTGATATCCCAGATATCCTTGATATCCCTGATATCCCTGATATCCCTGATATCCTGGATATCCCTGATATCCTGGATATCCCTGATATCCCTGATATCCCTGATATCCCTGATATCCCTGATATCCCTGATATCCCTGATATCCCCCAGGGATATCAGGAATATCAGGGATATCCAGGATATTAGGGATATCAGGGATATCAGGGATATCAGGGATATCAGGGATATCAGGGATATCAGGGATATCAGGGATATCAGGGATATCAGGGATATCAGGGATATCAGGAATATCAGGGATATCAGGGATATCAGGGATATCAGGGATATCCAGGATATCAGGGATATCAGGGATGTCAGGGATATCAGGGATATCAGGGATATCAGGGATATCAGGGATATCAGGGATATCAGGGATATCAGGGATATCAGGGATATCAGGGATATCAGGGATATCAGGGATATCAGGGATATCAGGGATATCAGGGATATCAGGGATATCAGGGATATCAGGGATATCAGGGATATCAGGGATATCAGGGATATCAGGGATATCAGGGATATCAGGGATATCAGGGATATCAGGGATATCAGGGATATCAGGGATATCAGGGATATCAGGGATATCAGGGATATCAGGGATATCAGGGATATCAGGGATATCAGGGATATCAGGGATATCAGGGATATCCAGGATATCAGGGATATCAGGGATGTCAGGGATATCAGGGATATCAGGGATATCAGGGATATCAGGGATATCAGGGATATCAGGGATATCAGGGATATCAGGGATATCAGGGATATCAGGGATATCAGGGATATCAGGGATATCAGGGATATCAGGGATATCAGGGATATCAGGGATATCAGGGATATCAGGGATATCAGGGATATCAGGGATATCAAGGATATCAGGGATATCAGGGATATCAGGGATATCAGGGATATCAGGGATATCAGGGATATCAGGGATATCAGGGATATCAGGGATATCAGGGATATCAGGGATATCAGGGATATCAGGGATATCAGGGATATCAGGGATATCAGGGATATCAGGGATATCCAGGATATCAGGGATATCAGGGATATCAGGGATATCAGGGATATCAGGGATATCCAGGATATCCAGGATATCAGGGATATCAGGGATATCAGGGATATCCAGGATATCAGGGATATCCAGGATATCAGGGATATCAGGGATATCAGGGATATCAGGGATATCAGGGATATCAGGGATATCAGGGATATCAGGGATATCCAGGATATCAGGGATATCAGGGATATCAGGGATATCAGGGATATCAGGGATATCAGGGATATCAGGGATATCAGGGATATCAGGGATATCAGGGATATCAGGGATATCAGGGATATCCAGGATATCAGGGATATCAGGGATATCAGGGATATCAGGGATATCAGGGATATCAGGGATATCAGGGATATCAGGGATATCCAGGATATCAGGGATATCAGGGATATCAGGGATATCAGGGATATCAGGGATATCAGGGATATCAGGGATATCAGGGATATAAGGGATATCAGGGATATCAGGGATATCAGGGATATCAGGGATATCAGGGATATCCAGGAAATCAGGGATATCAGGGATATCAGGGATATCAGGGATATCAGGGATATCAGGGATATCAGGGATATCAGGGATATCAGGGATATCAGGGATATCAGGGATATCAGGGATATCAGGGATATCCAGGATATCAGGGATATCAGGGATATCAGGGATATCCAGGATATCCAGGATATCAGGGATATCAGGGATATCAGGGATATCAGGGATATCAGTGATATCAGGGATATCAGGGATATCAGGGATATCCAGGATATCAGGGATATCAGGGATATCAGGGATATCAGGGATATCAGGGATATCAGGGATATCAGGGATATCAGGGATATCAGGGATATCAGGGATATCAGGGATATCAGGGATATCCAGGATATCAGGGATATCAGGGATATCAGGGATATCAGGGATATCAGGGATATCAGGGATATCAGAGATATCAGGGATATCAGGGATATCCAGGATATCAGGGATATCAGGGATATCAGGGATATCAGGGATATCAGGGATATCAGGGATATCAGGGATATCAGGGATATCAGGGATATCAGGGATATCAGGGATATCAGGGATATCCAGGATATCAGGGATATCAGGGATATCAGGGATATCCAGGATATCCAGGATATCAGGGATATCAGGGATATCAGGGATATCAGGGATATCAGTGATATCAGGGATATCAGGGATATCAGGGATATCAGGGATATCAGGGATATCAGGGATATCAGGGATATCAGGGATATCAGGGATATCAGGGATATCAAGGATATCAGGGATATCAGGGATATCAGGGATATCAGGGATATCAGGGATATCAGGGATATCAGGGATATCAGGGATATCAGGGATATTAGGGATATCAGGGATATCCAGGATATCAGGGATATCAGGGATATCAGGGATATCAGGGATATCAGGGATATCCAGGATATCAGGGATATCAGGGATATCAGGGATATCAGGGATATCAGGGATATCAAGGATATCAGGGATATCAGGGATATCAGGGATGTCAGGGATATCAGGGATATCAGGGATATCAGGGATATCAGGGATATTAGGGATATCGGGGATATCCAGGATATCAGGGATATCAGGGATATCAGGGATATCAGGGATATCAGGGATATCAGGGATATCAGGGATATCAGGGATATCAGGGATATCAGGGATATCAGGGATATCAGGGATATCAGGGATATCAGGGATATCAGGGATATCAGGGATATCAGGGATATCCAGGATATCAGGGATATCAGGGATATCAGGGATATCAGGGATATCAGGGATATCAGGGATATCAGGGATATCAGGGATATCAGGGATATCAGGGATATCAGGGATATCAGGGATATCAGGGATATCAGGGATATCAGGGATATCAGGGATATCAGGGATATCAGGGATATCAGGGATATCAGGGATATCAGGGATATCAGGGATATCAGGGATATCAGGGATATCAGGGATATCAGGGATATCAGGGATATCAGGGATATCAGGGATATCAGGGATATCAGGGATATCCAGGATATCAGGGATATCAGGGATATCAGGGATATCCAGGATATCCAGGATATCAGGGATATCAGGGATATCAGGGATATCAGGGATATCAGGGATATCAGGGATATCAGGGATATCAGGGATATCCAGGAAATCAGGGATATCAGGGATATCAGGGATATCAGGGATATCAGGGATATCAGGGATATCAGGGATATCAGGGATATCAGGGATATCCAGGATATCAGGGATATCAGGGATATCAGGGATATCCAGGATATCCAGGATATCAGGGATATCAGGGATATCAGGGATATCAGGGATATCAGGGATATCAGGGATATCAGGGATATCAGGGATATCAGGGATATCCAGGATATCAGGGATATCAGGGATATCAGGGATATCCAGGATATCAGGGATATCAGGGATATCAGAGATATCAGGGATATCAGGGATATCAGGGATATCAGGGATATCAGGGATATCAGGGATATCAGGGATATCAGGGATATCAGGGATATCAGGGATATCAGGGATATCAGGGATATCAGGGATATCAGGGATATCAGGGATATCAGGGATATCAGGGATATCAGGGATATCAGGGATATCAGGGATATCAGGGATATCAGGGATATCAGGGATATCCAGGATATCAGGGATATCAGGGATATCAGGGATATCAGGGATATCAGGGATATCAGGGATATCAGGGATATCAGGGATATCAGGGATATCAGGGATATCAGGGATATCAGGGATATCAGGGATATCAGGGATATCAGGGATATCAGGGATATCAGGGATATCAGGGATATCAGGGATATCAGGGATATCAGGGATATCAGGGATATCAGGGATATCAGGGATATCAGGGATATCAGGGATATCAGGGATATCAGGGATATCAGGGATATCAGGGATATCAGGGATATCCAGGATATCAGGGATATCAGGGATATCAGGGATATCCAGGATATCCAGGATATCAGGGATATCAGGGATATCAGGGATATCAGGGATATCAGGGATATCAGGGATATCAGGGATATCAGGGATATCCAGGAAATCAGGGATATCAGGGATATCAGGGATATCAGGGATATCAGGGATATCAGGGATATCAGGGATATCAGGGATATCAGGGATATCCAGGATATCAGGGATATCAGGGATATCAGGGATATCCAGGATATCCAGGATATCAGGGATATCAGGGATATCAGGGATATCAGGGATATCAGGGATATCAGGGATATCAGGGATATCAGGGATATCAGGGATATCCAGGATATCAGGGATATCAGGGATATCAGGGATATCCAGGATATCAGGGATATCAGGGATATCAGAGATATCAGGGATATCAGGGATATCAGGGATATCAGGGATATCAGGGATATCAGGGATATCAGGGATATCAGGGATATCAGGGATATCAGGGATATCAGGGATATCAGGGATATCAGGGATATCCAGGATATCAGGGATATCAGGGATATCAGGGATATCAGGGATATCAGGGATATCAGGGATATCAGGGATATCAGGGATATCAGGGATATCAGTGATATCAGGGATATCAGGGATATCAGGGATATCAGGGATATCAGGGATATCAGGGATATCAGGGATATCAGGGATATCAGGGATATCAGGGATATCAGGGATATCAGGGATATCAGGGATATCAGGGATATCAGGGATATCAGGGATATCAGGGATATCAGGGATATCCAGGATATCAGGGATATCAGGGATATCCAGGATATCAGGGATATCAGGGATATCCAGGATATCAGGGATATCAGGGATATCAGGGATATCAGGGATATCAGGGATATCAGGGATAACCAGGATATCAGGGATATCAGGGATATCAGGGATATCAGGGATATCAGGGATATCAGGGATATCAGGGATATCAGGGATATCAGGGATATCAGGGATATCAGGGATATCAGGGATATCAGGGATATCCAGGATATCAGGGATATCAGGGATATCAGGGATATCAGGGATATCAGGGATATCAGGGATATCAGGGATATCAGGGATATCAGGGATATCAGGGATATCCAGGATATCAGGGATATCAGGGATATCAGGGATATCCAGGATATCAGGGATATCAGGGATATCAGGGATCTCCAGGATATCCAGGATATCAGGGATATCAGGGATATCAGGGATATCAGGGATATCAGGGATATCAGGGATATCAGGGATATCAGGGATATCAGGGATATCAGGGATATCAGGGATATCCAGGATATCAGGGATATCAGGGATATCCAGGATATCAGGGATATCAGGGATATCAGGGATATCAGGGATATCAGGGATATCAGGGATATCCAGGATATCAGGGATATCAGGGATATCAGGAATATCAGGGATATCAGGGATATCAGGGATATCAGGGATATCAGGGATATCAGGGATATCAGGGATATCAGGGATATCAGGGATATCAGGGATATCAGGGATATCAGGGATATCAGGGATATCAAGGATATCAGGGATATCAGGGATATCAGGGATATCAGGGATATCAGGGATATCAGGGATATCAGGGATATCAGGGATATCAGGGATATCCAGGATATCAGGGATATCAGGGATATCAGGGATATCAGGGATATCAGGGATATCAGGGATATCGAGGATATCAGGGATATCCAGGATATCAGGGATATCAGGGATATCAGGGATATCAGGGATATCAGGGATATCAGGGATATCAGGGATATCAGGGATATCAGGGATATCCAGGATATCCAGGATATCAGGGATATCAGGGATATCAGGGATATCAGGGATATCAGGGATATCAGGGATATCAGGGATATCAGGGATATCAGGGATATCAGGGATATCAGGGATATCAGGGATATCAGGGATATCAGGGATATCAGGGATATCAGGGATATCAGGGATATCAGGGATATCAGGGATATCAGGGATATCAGGGATATCCAGGATATCAGGGATATCAGGGATATCAGGGATATCAGGGATATCAGGAATATCAGGGATATCAGGGATATCAGGGATATCAGGGATATCTGGGATATCAGGGATATCAGGGATATCAGGGATATCAGGGATATCAGGGATATCAGGGATATCAGG
This sequence comes from Tenthredo mesomela, assembly GCA_943736025.1. NCBI lineage: Eukaryota > Metazoa > Arthropoda > Insecta > Hymenoptera > Tenthredinidae > Tenthredo > Tenthredo mesomela. Next base: position 56,863,640 of record OX031014.1, read on the forward strand.
GATATCAGGGATATCAGGGATATCAGGGATATCAGGGATATCAGGGATATCCAGGATATCAAGGATATCCAGGATATCAGGGATATCAGGGATATCAGGGATATCAGGGATATCAGGGATATCAGGGATATCAGGGATATCAGGGATATCAGGGATATCAGAGATATCCAGGATATCAGGGATATCAGGGATATCAGGGATATCAGGGATATCAGGGATATCAGGGATATCAGGGATATCAGGGATATCAGGGATATCAGGGATATCAGGGATATCAGGGATATCAGGGATATCAGGGATATCAGGGATATCAGGGATATCAGGGATATCAGGGATATCAGGGATATCAGGGATATCAGGGATATCAGGGATATCAGGGATATCAGGGATATCAGGGATATCAGGGATAACAGGGATATCAGGGATATCCAGGATATCAGGGATATCAGGGATATCAGGGATATCAGGGATATCAGGGATATCAGGGATATCAGGGATATCAAGGATATCCAGGATATCAGGGATATCAGGGATATCAGGGATATCAGGGATATCAGGGATATCCAGGATATCAGGGATATCAGGGATATCAGGGATATCAGGGATATCAGGGATATCAGGGATATCAGGGATATCAGGGATATCAGGGATATCAGGGATATCAGGGATATCAGGGATATCAGGGATATCAGGGATATCAGGGATATCAGGGATATCCAGGATATCAGGGATATCAGGGATATCAGGGATATCAGGGATATCAGGGATATCAGGGATATCAGGGATATCCAGGATATCAGGGATATCAGGGATATCAGGGATATCAGGGATATCAGGGATATCAGGGATATCAGGGATATCAGGGATATCAGGGATATCAGGGATATCAGGGATATCAGGGATATCAGGGATATCAGGGATATCAGGGATATCAGGGATATCAGGGATATCAGGGATATCAGGGATATCAGGGATATCCAGGATATCAGGGATATCAGGGATATCAGGGATATCAGGGATATCAGGGATATCAGGGATATCAGGGATATCAGGGATATCAGGGATATCAGGGATATCCAGGATATCAGGGATATCAGGGATATCAGGGATATCAGGGATATCAGGGATATGGGGAATATCAGGGATATCGGGGATATCAGGGATATCAGGGATATCAGGGATATCAGGGATATCAGGGATATCAGGGATATCAGGGATATCAGGGATATCAGGGATATCAGGGATATCAGGGATATCAGGGATATCAGGGATATCAGGGATATCAGGGATATCAGGGATATCAGGGATATCAGGGATATCAGGGATATCAGGGATATCAGGGATATCAGGGATATCAGGGATATCAGGGATATCAGGGATATCAGGGATATCAGGGATATCCAGGATATCAGGGATATCAGGGATATCAGGGATATCCAGGATATCCAGGATATCAGGGATATCAGGGATATCAGGGATATCAGGGATATCAGTGATATCAGGGATATCAGGGATATCAGGGATATCAGGGATATCAGGAATATCAGGGATATCAGGGATATCAGGGATATCAGGGATATCAGGGATATCAGGGATATCAGGGATATCAGGGATATCAGGGATATCAAGGATATCAGGGATATCAGGGATATCAGGGATATCAGGGATATCAGGGATATCAGGGATATCAGGGATATCAGGGATATTAGGGATATCGGGGATATCCAGGATATCAGGGATATCAGGGATATCAGGGATATCAGGGATATCAGGGATATCAGGGATATCAGGGATATCAGGGATATCCAGGATATCAGGGATATCAGGGATATCAGGGATATCAGGGATATCAGGGATATCAGGGATATCAGGGATATCAGGGATATCAGGGATATCAGGGATATCAGGGATATCAGGGATATCAGGGATATCAGGGATATCAGGGATATCAGGGATATCAGGGATATCAGGGATATCAGGGATATCAGGGATATCCAGGATATCCAGGATATCAGGGATATCAGGGATATCAGGGATATCAGGGATATCAGGGATATCAGGGATATCAGGGATATCAGGGATATCAGGGATATCAGGGATATCAGGGATATCAGGGATATCAGGGATATCAGGGATATCAGGGATATCAGGGATATCAGGGATATCAGGGATATCAGGGATATCCGGAATATCAGGGATATCAGGGATATCAGGGATATCCGGAATATCAGGGATATCAGGGATATCAGGGATATCAGGGATATCAGGGATATCAGGGATATCCAGGATATCAGGGATATCAGGGATATCAGGGATATCAGGGATATCAGGGATATCAGGGATATCAGGGATATCAGGGATATCAGGGATATCAGGGATATCAGAGATATCAGGGATATCAGGGATATCAGGGATATCAGGGATATCCAGGATATCAGGGATATCCAGGATATCAGGGATATCCAGGATATCAGGGATATCAGGGATATCGGGGATATCAGGGATATCAGGGATATCAGGGATATCAGGGATATCAGGGATATCAGGGATATCAGGGATATCAGGGATATCAGGGATATCAGGGATATCAGGGATATCAGGGATATCAGGGATATCAGGGATATCAGGGATATCAGGGTTATCAGGGATATCAGGGATATCAGGGATATCAGGGATATCAGGGATATCAGGGATATCAGGGATATCAGGGATATCCAGGATATCAGGGATATCAGGGATATCAGGGATATCAGGGATATCCAGGATATCAGGGATATCAGGGATATCAGGGATATCAGGGATATCAGGGATATCAGGGATATCAGGGATATCAGGGATATCAGGGATATCAGGGATATCAGGGATATCAGGGATATCAGGGATATCAGGGATATCAGGGATATCCAGGATATCAGGGATATCAGGGATATCAGGGATATCAGGGATATCAGGGATATCAGGGATATCAGGGATATCAGGGATATGGAGGATATCAGGGATATAGGGGATATCAGGGATATCAGGGATATCAGGGATATCAGGGATATCAGGGATATCAGGGATATCAGGGATATCAGGGATATCAGGGATATCAGAAATATCAGGGATATCAGGGATATCCCTGATATCCCTGATATCCCTGATATCCTCGATATCCCTAATATCCTCGATATCCCTGATATCCTGGATATCCCTGATATCCCTGATATCCCTGATATCCCTGATATCCCTGATATCCCTGATATCCCTGATATCCCTGATATCCCTGATATCCCTGATATCCCTGATATCCCTGATATCCTGGATATCCCTGATATCCCTGATATCCCTGATATCCCTGATATCCCTGATATCCTGGATATCCCTGATATCCCTGATATCCCTGATATCCCTGATATCCCTGATATCCCTGATATCCCTGATATCCCTGATTTCCTGGATATCCCTGATATCCCTGATATCCCTGATATCCCTGATATCCCTGATATCCCTAATATCCCTGATATCCCTGATATCCCTGATATCCCTGATATCCCTGATATCCCTGATATCCCTGATATCCCTGATATCCCTGATATCCCTGATATCCCTGATATCCCTGATATCCCTGATATCCCTGATATCCCTGATATCCCTGATATCCCTGATATTCCTGATATCCCTGATATCCCTGATATCCCTGATATCCCTGATATCCCTGATATCCCTGATATCCCTGATATCCCTGATATCCCTGATATCCCCGATATCCTGGATATCCCTGATATCCCTGATATCCCTGATATTCCTGATATCCCTGATATCCTGGATATCCCTGATATCCCTGATATCCCTGATATCCCTGATATCCCTGATATCCCTGATATCCTTGATATCCCTGATATCCTTGATATCCCAGATATCCCTGATATCCCTGATATCCCTGATATCCCTGATATCCCTGATATCCCTGATATCTCTGATATCCCTGATATCCCTGATATCCCTGATATCCCTGATATCCCTGATATCCCTGATATCCCTGATATCCCTGATATCCTAGATATCCCTGATATCCCTGATATCCCTGATATCCCTGATATCCCTGATATCCCTGATATCCCTGATATCCCTGATATCCCTGATATCCCTGATATCCCTGATATCCCTGATATCCCTGATATCCCTGATATCCCTGATATCATTGATATCCCTGATATCCCTGATATCCCTGATATCGTGGATATCCCTGATATCCCTGATATCCCTGATATCCCTGATATCCCTGATATCCCTGATATCCCTGATATCCCTGATATCCCTGATATCCCTGATATCCCTGATATCCCTGATATCCCTGATATCCCTGATATCCCTGATATCCCTGATATCCCTGATATCCCTGATATCCCTGATATCCTGGATATCCCTGATATCCCTGATATTCCTGATATCCCTGATATCCCTGATATCCCTGATATCCTGGATATCCCTGATATCCCTGATATCCCTGATATCCCTGATATCCCTGATATCCCTGATATCCCTGATATCCCTGATATCCCTGATATCCCTGATATCCCTGATATCCCTGATATCCCTGATATCCTGGATATCCCTGATATCCTGGATATCCCTGATATCCTGGATATCCCTGATATCCCTGATATCCCTGATATCCCTGATATCCCTGATATCCCTGATATCCCTGATATCCCTGATATCCCTGATATCCCTGATATCCCTGATATGCCTGATATCCCTGATATCCCTGATATCCCTGATATCCCTGATATCCCTGATATCCCTGATATCCCTGATATCCTGGATATCCCTGATATCCCTGATATCCCTGATATCCCTGATATCCCTGATATCCCTGATATCCCTGATATCCCTGATATCCCTGATATCCCTGATATCCCTGATATCCCTGATATCCCTGATATCCCTGATATCCCTGATATCCCTGATATCCCTGATATCCCTGATATCCCTGATATCCCTGATATCCCTGATATCCCTGATATCCTGGATATCCCTGATATCCTGGATATCCCTGATATCCTGGATATCCCTGATATCCCTGATATCCCTGATATCCCTGATATCCCTGATATCCCTGATATCCCTGATATCCCTGATATCCCTGATATCCCTGATATCCCTGATATCCCTGATATCCCTGATATCCCTGATATCCCTGATATCCCTGATATCCCTGACATCCCTGATATCCCTGATATCCTGGATATCCCTGATATCCCTGATATCCCTGATATCCCTGATATCCCTGATATCCCTGATATCCCTGATAACCCTGATATCCCTGATATCCCTGATATCCCTGATATCCCTGATATCCTTGATATCCTGGATATCCCTGATATCCCTGATATCCCTGATATCCCTGATATCCCTGATATCCCTGATATCCCTGATATCCCTGATATCCCTGATATCCTGGATATCCCTGATATCCCTGATATCTCTGATATCCCTGATATCCTGGATATCCCTGATATCCCTGATATCCCTGATATCCCTGATATCCCTGATATCCCTGATATCCCTGATATCCCTGATATCCCTGATATCCCTGATATCCCTGATATCCCTGATATCCCTGATATCCCTGATATCCCTGATATCCCTGATATCCCTGATATCCCTGATATCCCTGATATCCTGGATATCCCTGATATCCCTGATATCCCTGATATCCCTGATATCCCTGATATCCCTGATATCCCTGATATCCCTGATATCCCTGATATCCCTGATATCCCTGATATCCCTGATATCCCTGATATCCCTGATATCCCTGATATCCCTGATATCCCTGATATCCCTGATATCCCTGATATCCCTGATATCCCTGATATCCCTGATATCCCTGATATCCCTGATATCCCTGATATCCCTGATATCCTGGATATCCCTGATATCCCTGATATCCCTGATATCCCTGATATCCCTGATATCCCTGATATCCCTGATATCCCTGATATCCCTGATATCCCTGATATCCCTGATATCCCTGATATCCCTGATATCCCTGATATCCCTGATATCCCTGATATCCCTGATATCCCTGATATCCCTGATATCCTGGATATCCCTGATATTCCTGATATCCCTGATATCCCTGATATCCCTGATATCCCTGATATCCTGGATATCCCTGATATCCCTGATATCCCTGATATCCTGGATATCCCTGATATCCTGGATATCCCTGATATCCTGGATATCCCTGATATCCTGGATATCCCTCATATCCCTGATATCCCTGATATCCCTGATATCCCTGATATCCCTGATATCCCTGATATCCCTGATATCCCTGATATCCCTTATATCCCTGATATCCCTGATATCCTGGATATCCCTGATATCCCTGATATCCCTGATATCCCTGATATCCCTGATATCCCTGATATCCCTGATATCCCTGATATCCTGGATATCCCTGATATCCTGGATATCCCTGATATCCCTGATATCCCTGATATCCCTGATATCCCTGATATCCCTGATATCCCTGATATCCCTGATATCCCTGATATCCCTGATATCCCTGATATCCCTGATATCCCTGATATCCCTGATATCCCTGATATCCCTGATATCCCTGATATCCCTGATATCCCTGATATCCCTGATATCCCTGATATCCCTGATATCCCTGATATCCTGGATATCCCTGATATCCCTGATATCCCTGATATCCCTGATATCCCTGATATCCCTGATATCCCTGATATCCCTGATATCCCTGATATCCCTGATATCCCTGATATCCCTGATATCCTGGATATCCTGGATATCCCTGATATCCCTGATATCCCTGATATCCCTGATATCCCTGATATCCCTGATATCCCTGATATCCCTGATATCCCTGATATCCCTGATATCCCTGATATCCCGGATATCCCTGATATCCCTGATATCCCTGATATCCCTGATATCCCTGATATCCCTGATATCCCTGATATCCCTGATATCCCTGATATCCCTGATATCCCTGATATCCCTGATATCCCTGATATCCCTGATATCCCTGATATCCCTGATATCCCTGATATCCCTGATATCCTGGATATCCCTGATATCCTCGATATCCCTGATATCCTCGATATCCCTGATATCCCTGATATCCCTGATATCCCTGATATCCCTGATATCCCTGATATCCCTGATATCCCTGATATCCCTGATATCCCTGATATCCCTGATATCCCTGATATCCCTGATATCCCTGATATCCCTGATATCCCTGATATCCCTGATATCCCTGATATCCCTGATATCCCTGATATCCCTGATATCCCTGATATCCCTGATATCCCTGATATCCCTGATATCCCTGATATCCCTGATATCCCTGATATCCCTGATATCCCTGATATCCCTGATATCCCTGATATCCCTGATATCCCTGATATCCCTGATATCCCTGATATCCCTGATATCCCTGATATCCCCGATATCCCTGATATCCTCGATATCCCTGATATCCTCGATATCCCTGATATCCTCGATATCCCTGATATCCCCGATATCCCTGATATCCCTGATATCAGCGATATCCCTGATGCAGAATGCAGAATGCAGAATGCAGAATGCAGATTGCAGAATGTAGAATGCAGAATGCAGAATGCAGAATGCAGAATGCAGAATGCAGAATGCAGAATGCAGAATGCAGAATGCAGAATGCAGAATGCAGAATGCAGAATCCAGAATGCAGAATGCAGAATGCAGAATCCAGAATGCAGAATGCAGAATGCAGAATGCAGAATGCAGAATGCAGAATGCAGAATGCAGAATGCAGAATGCAGAATCCAGATGCAGATTGCAGAATGCAGAATGCAGAATGCAGATGCAGAATGCAGAATGCAGAATGCAGAATGCAGAATGCAGAATGCAGAATGCAGAATGCAGAATGCAGAATGCAGAATGCAGAATGCAGAATGCAGAATGCAGAATGTGGAATGCAGAATGCAGAATACAGAATGCGGAATGCAGAATCCAGATGCAGAATGCAGAATGATCCCTGATATCCCTGATATCCCTGATATCCCTGATATCCCTGATATCCTGGATATCCCTGATATCCCTGATATCCCTGATATCCCTGATATCCCTGATATCCTGGATATCCCTGATATCCCTGATATCCCTGATATCCTGGATATCCCTGATATCCCTGATATCCCTGATATCCCTGATATCCCTGATATCTCTGATATCCCTGATATCCCTGATATCCCTGATATCCCTGATACCCCTGATATCCCTGATATCCCTGATATCCCTGATATCCCTGATATCCCTGATATCCTGGATATCCCTGATATCCCTGATATCCTGGATATCCCTGATATCCCTGATATCCCTGATATCCCTGATATCCCTGATATCCCTGATATCCTGGATATCCCTGATATCCCTGATATCCTGGATATCCCTGATATCCCTGATATCCCTGATATCCCTGATATCCCTGATATCCCTGATATCCTGGATATCCCTGATATCCCTGATATCCCTGATATCCCTGATATCCCTGATATCCCTGATATATCTGATATCCCTGATATTCCTGATATCCCTGATATCCCTGATATCCCTGATATCCCTGATATCCTTGATATCCCTGATATCCTTGATATCCCAGATATCCTTGATATCCCCGATATCCCTGATATCCTGGATATCCCTGATATCCCTGATATCCCTGATATCCCTGATATCCCTGATATCCCTGATATCCCTGATATCCCTGATATTCCTGATATCCCTGATATCCCTGATATCCCTGATATCCTGGATATCCCTGATATCCCTGATATCCCTGATATCCCTGATATCCCTGATATCCCTGATATCCCTGATATCCCTGATATCCCTGTTATCCTGGATATCCCTGATATCCCTGATATCCCTGATATCCCTGATATCCCTGATATCCCTGATATCCCTGATATCCCTGATATCCCTGATATCCCTGATATCCCTGATATCCCTGATATCCCTGATATCCTGGATATCCCTGATATCCCTGATATCCCTGATATCCCTGATATCCCTGATATCCCTGATATCCCTGATATCCCTGATATCCCTGATATCCCTGATATCCCTGATATCCCTGATATCCCTGATATCCCTGATATCCCTGATATCCCTGATATCCTGGATATCCCTGATATCCCTAATATCCTGGATATCCCTGATATTCCTGATATCCCTGATATCCCTGATATCCCTGATATCCCTGATATCCTGGATATCCCTGATATCCCTGATATCCCTGATATCCCTGATATCCCTGATATCCCTGATATCCCTGATATCCCTGATATCCCTGATATTCCTGATGTTGAGATTCGCACTTGATGCGACGGAAAGTGAGGTTATGGCGCGATCTGTCGCGCACTTCGACTGCGCATCAAACTTCTTTATAAAGACTTTTTTTCGGCATAGGCATTGAAATGTCACTTTTTGACGCCTGTTTTCGATCCACAAAGTGTCACTTTATACGGTTGGTTTCAGAACTGCCCTATAAAGTCTTTATACGGCAGTCTGGATGCGCAGTTCGAAGTGCGCATCCCAAAGCTGCCGTATAAAGTCTTTATACGGTAGTTTCGATGCGCGGTTCGAAGTGCGCGACAGATCGCACCATAACCTCACTCTTCGTCTAGTGAATCTGAACAGGCGTCAAAGTGACTATTCATGCCTATTTCGAAAAAAATACAGTATGGGGCGCACCCGTAAACCGTTTTTGACTCGAATAATGATTTCAGAACTCGCTTCCGGCTCGCCTTTAGCTCGTCCTGAAATCATTATTCTCGCCGAAAAACATTTGGTTTACGGGCATGCCACATAATATACTATATACGGCAGCTTTGGATTGCGCACTTCGGACTGCGCATCAAAACTGCCGTAAAAAGACTTTATATGGCAGTTCTGAAATGAGCCGTATAAAGTGCTACTTTACGGATCGAAAACAGGCGTCAAAAAGTTACTTTTCGATGCCTATGCCGAAAAAAATAAATTTTTGTTAGAATTTATCGATTGATTTGGTTTCGTCGAACGAGGTTGTGACTTGTAATTTATGAAGTCCAACTTGCGATACATTGAACACTGTGTGAAAAATCTTAGACACAATAAATTACACTGAAATCGATTTCGGAGGTGAATAGGTCAACGGTGGAACGCACAGGTGTGCTTCTGAATTTTTCTAAAATGCCGTTTTACTATTGTGCACCAAGACCTTGATTCGCGACCCATCTTTCAAGTATCTGGATTCGGTTGAGACGTATCAAATTGTATCAAGATGACAATGTACGCCACCACGGTGCAGAGCATCTGAAAATGAAATTCAATGACAAAAGTAACGACGTTTCATTTCTCAGATGGCAATCACCGATATTGTTTCAATTTTCTCAGAAGATCAACGGATCGTTTATTACGACGCGTGCTAACTACAATGCCGGAATTATTTTCCAGCATAGATCTCGCAAATTGATTGATCGATCGATTGGTCTCACCTCGTATACGTAAGAGTATCCCAGATGTAAGATCCCGAAGGCAGATACGGTGACGGGTCTGTGCAGCAGTTGAAGTGAAAACAGATCAAACTGCAACAAATCAAATTTCAGGTCCGAATCTTCTAGAAGTTGAAATGTTTTTTTCTTAAATAAAATAAATTCAAGAAAAACATCGATCTACCGATAGTTTTATCCGTAGATCGACCAGCAATATATTTTCCTAAGAGCAGACCAGCCTTTCTAAATATTTGCAAACACATTACTAGTTCCGAAATAATCCGATCAATTTTACTGAACATCTCGTGTCGTGATACCTTTTGGTCTTTTCACCTGGATGCCGTCGTAATTTCAACATTATGGTTATATACCGCGAAGTTCTCTGTATGCGGAACGCTAGGGGTACCAACCCGAAATTTGTGCTATTTCCATAGGCGTAGGTCATACAGTAAACTGCAGCAGCAGTTTGGTAACTTACTAGATGTTTCTAGTAAAATCACTAGAGATCACTAGAAATCTAGTGATCATTGGTCACTAGCTTTCTGGACTAGAAATCTAGTGACTAGATTTCCAGTAATTTCTAGTGATCTTACTAAAAACATCTAGTAAGTTACCAAACTGCTGCTGCAGTTTACTGTATGACCTACGCCTATGGAAATAGCAAAAATTTCGGGTTGGTACCCCTAGCGTTCCGCATACAGAGAACTTCGCGGTATAGGTGACAGGTTATTCGCGATCGAATCCATTATAGGTATCACCAAAAAAAGGTGACAGTCAATATATACTCTCTATCAGGATATATGGTCTGCATTATACATCAGCTAAAAGCATTGCGAGAAATTCGTTGATCGACGACAATTTGTAGTTCAATCTGGTGTCAATAACCGAGCGCAAATGATGGTTACGGCAGTCAACATACCTCATGCCCTAGTTCTTGTGGCATAAACTTATGTCTTGCCTGAGAGATGACAGCCCTGGTAGAGTTTCCCTGGAGAGAAAAGTGGCCACAATTAGAGAAATCTCATTATTCGCCATCTGGATCCGTCGAAACGATTGAAACTTTTTTTTTTTTTTTTTTACCTCTTTGCAGGTTTTCGCAGCTGCCCGAGCGATGGAAAATGGCTGAAGAGTCAGGAGGAATATATTGAGTACGGTGCGCGAGATACTGATGATGTTCGCAGCACTCATGACGCAGCCGGAATCTCGAATTTCGGAATATATCCAGAAGCAGTATACTATCAGCGAAGTACAGAGTTGTAGGCTTTTGAAAAGGATCGGGATCGCGAATAGATTGGTGGATCTGTCTATCAGATCACAGAGTTCAATGTGCAAGCCTTCAATGATTCGTACACGTTCCACGTCAGTGTAATATTCATCCTGGTGAGGGTCTCTCCGCACCTCGAGTATCTGAGAACGATGAGGAGGTCGGAAGGTCCCAGCCATTCCGACTACGTCATAAAGTTTTTCGTTCACTAGCTTGAACCGTTTCTCGATCAAGAATAACATTTTGACAAAAATAAGTATCGCGTTGGCGTGGAACCAAATGTTGATACTGTAGTTGATCATGTGACTCGTGGGCCAGTTAGTTTCCAATACACTCAATATCACACATATCGAAATGACGGCGACGTTTACAAACGCGGTTATCGCGAAAGTATTATTGAAGAAAGAGTCTAGATTCTCCTCGATGCCCAAAATCTTCAGTTCGTTGCCGATGTCGGAAAGTTTATTCATTATGTATAAGATCTTGTTGTACATTATGAGGAATATCATCATTGTGGAAAATGAGGTCGAAAAGTTGGTAAATATTTCAATAATCGCCGTAACCGCCGAGAATCCTAATATGCTTCTTGACCACATTGCACTAATCGTGGGAGGATTTATTAATATTGATATAATAAAATAAGCTGCAGCTAGGAAGACCGTATAAAGTTTTCCCAGTAGAGTCGGTGGGTAAAATCTCTCGTTATTCACGGTAAAAGGTGCCAGTGCAATAAATTTCGCGAAGTAATACACTAGCATTGATGACTTGGGTAAGCTCATCTTCCACTTCATTTTGTCTATGAAGAAGCTGTCGTGGTTTATGCACTAGATGCCCAACTGAACAAAGTTGCAATTCGCGGTAACGACGTGCGAAAGGTTCGGCTTCGAGCTCAAAACTGCGAAAGACCGTCAATTTTCAGCTCGTTATCTTTTTCACCTGGTAGTCGATATCGATTAGTAAAGCAAACAGTGTCAACCATTACCTTTTTCCACGATGTTACGACGTATGGAGCATTGTCACCAGGGTCCTGTTTGCTCAACAATTATCAATATTTATGATCCTTGGTTACGTTGATCGATCGACTAGACGGTCGTACGACTGCGGTATAATACGTGTTCAGGTCGTATCTGGTCAAAATATCCTGTCGAATCTTTCAGCATTTTATTAATCTTCCAAACTTGACTTCAATTTTTCGAAATCACTCCGAGAATTGATTGATTCTTCCAGTAAGTATCACAAGGCGGTTTATCGTCTCATTGGTCATTCTCTGAGTGAACAGGATTTTGTGGAGCTGTTGATGTATATCAATGATCGACAAACTGTATCAGGTTCAGATTCATAATTCACACATTTACATCTACAGTTGTGTTTGAAACTTTTGAGGTGTTGATCAATTATCAATTCTTCCAATATGGATTGCGACTTACTCGTATTAAAGAGAGCACAGTAACACAGTGCAGTTAAACGATATACGTATAATATGAGAAGGAACAGCTCAAATATCGACGATTGGATTTTATTTCCCCCGTGATAAATAAAACCAAATCGTCGATGTTTGTGCTGCTCAATGCAGGTGTCTCGCGTTCGTTTACTTTTTAGGCACGTCGCTTTCCAGAGAATCGCTTTGTATATGTAATTGTGTAGAATATGGGCCATTTGGAATCGATGAAATAAAACATGACAGAGATCAAAGTGATCACAGAGTCTGTCACTACGATTACCGGCAAAATATTCTTGGAGAATTTTTCACTGTCCTCCTTGATCCCCAGGGTTTTTATTTTGCTTCCGATATTGTATCGTTTGTTCATCATGGATAGGATCTTATTGTACGCAAAAATAAGTATTGTCAGAGTGAAGCACGTCGTCGAAAGGTTGATGACAAGTTGGATACCAGCCCTGAATTGTCCGGAAAGTGGAATACTGCGAGTTGGTTGAATCTTTCGAACAGGCCAATAGCGGCTATGGTTGAAACGAAGATATGTATGGCAGCTAACCAGACGGAATAAAGCTTACTGAGAAGGTTACTGTGAATTGGTATACACGGTTCGGACAGTTTTTGTTCATCAGTGCGAAACGACGTTTCATCTAGAGGAGTATTTGCGCAAAGCCTAATACCATATTGAGTATGAACCAACATTCGATGATGTATTTAATCGAGATGTAGATGGACCAGTTCATCTCTATGACACACAATACGACACATGCTGCAATTAGGAGGACGTTCGTCGTTACGATAATGACGAAAATATTATTGAAATTTGTTTCATGATTCTCCCTGATGCCGATACACTTGATATCGTTACTAAGATCGCACAGTTGGTTCGCGATATTTACGATCTGCTTGAACATCAACAAAAATATTGCCAGACCTAGGAATACACTCGGGGAATTTCCGAAATGTTGGATTATCAGCAGAAAGTTTGTGATTATGGAAAAATCATCTAGGTTTAATTTTATCACTCTAAGTTCAAACGAAACGATCGTAATGATTAAATAAGCTGCAGCAACGCCGATTAGGTAAAGTGCCAGTCCGACAACTTTCGCAAAGTAATACAACAGCATCGCAGGTTTGGGCAAACTAAATTTCCACACAATTTTCTGTCTCGAAATCTTCTCGACTTCTAGTGAAAGAAAATAGAAATGCGGGTCTGACACACGGTAGGGTCAATTCACGCTCTAAGACTGACGAGAATTGTTCATTTTCAACGACTTAGGATTTATACAGCTTTGTGGGCTTTGATAGCGTATCAAGTTACGACAATTTTCTTTTATTTCTCTTTTTTATTTTTGTCACCGCTTTTGGTAATGGGATAATTCTGAATGAGTGATTCTCTATTCATATGCCATATTGATCAGATAAGCGGACTCGTAGAACGGTGTTTGAACGTTTCGTGTGAATTACGAGAAAAATGTATAGCATATTACCTACCTGTTGAATTTTCGCTGAGGCAAACCTTCCGAGAGTCGTTAGGACGATCATGTTGATATGCGATAAGTAATTGACGAGAAATGTTACGATATGGACTTTTTTTATTTTACACATCGTCATCTACGTGTACACTAGATATATGGCCGAAAATACAGATCAGGAGACGATTTCTATTTTTTGGGATTGATTAGGGTTCAATAATGTTTTCAAGTGTCGAGCTGTATCATGATGATGAAGTACGCTACCATGGCGCAGAATATCTGTAAATCAGTATCGCAACACACGACATGTAGAACTCTGTTATTCATATCATTGCTAATTTATCTGACTCACCTTGTAGACGTAAGAATAGTCGAGATGAAAGAATCCGAAGACAGCCACAGTCACCGGTTTGTGCAGCAGTTGCAGTGAAAACATTATGAACTGCAACAGTTATTATAACGGGTTATCGCGATATTTCGCTTCAATCCTGCTCGTGTAATAATCATCGATTTGGAGAATCAGGAACATCAAGATATGTTAAACGATGATAGCCAATCGATTATGTGAGCAGTATTCTACCGACAGTCAGTATCTATTTCTAGGGCAATGGATCATCCATTCCATCCAGTAAAAACGTATCGATCGACTAATTCGCGTCTGCTTCTTATAATGATAGTGTTCACCTAATATCAGGCCAGCTTTGTGAAGTATGCCGATTTGTCAGGAAGATATTGACAGCACTATATACCAGTACGTTACATTCATGATTGCGATTCAATGTGCGATATGATCCAGCAACAAGAAAGTGACAATCGATAACGTACACAAAATATATGGCCTGAAATATTGACGATCGCCTAAAAGCTCCATTGATGAAAGTTCATTTGTTATCCGCGATCGAAAAACTTACCTCGTCCATTAGTTCGCTCGGCGTAAGCTTATTCCACACCTTGAACAGCACAATTTTGGTAGTGTTTCCCTAGACAAAAAAATGGCTGGATATTAATCCGCCGTCACCTATGTCTCATAAATATTTTAGTCGATTATTTCACCTTTCTATGGATAGAATCATCCTCATCACCATGATCTCACCGGTTGGCATGTCGTCGAGGCGGCATAAGCGATGATAATCAACTCAATGGCAACGATTGCCATCCGCAGAATGGGACACAAGATGTTGACGACGACGTACCAAACGCTACCCGCACTTACATGATCGAATCTTGGATTGAGATCGATGAAATATATCCAATGACTGGATACGACGAGCTCACATAAAAACGAAAGAGTATTCAGAAGGATCGGTATGCCAAAGATTCTGGTGGTCCTCTCAGTCAGTTCAGATAGTTCCAAATGCAATATTTCCAGCTTACGGATATGACTTTCTCTGTCGTCTTTCTTGGACTTTTTCTCTGCCATAACGGTTCGCGAAATATCAGCCGACGCGGTACGATCAGTAGTTTTGAATACCTCGTAGAACTTTTTGTTCAGCAAGGTGAAACGTTTTCCGATACAGAGCAGGATCTGAGCAAATATCAGCAAGGTGTTCAGACAAATGCACTCCCGGATCGTATATGCGATTGAAATGTGGACGGGCCAGAAAGGTTCGAAGATAACTGCGAGGAGACATATTGTACCGATGACGACGTTCGCCGTCACAGTGGTCAGGGATATATTCTTGAATAATTCATCCAGATCCTCATCGATGCCGATGATCTTAAGTTCGTCGTGGACAACGCAGAGCTTGTTCATCAGGTGCACGATGTAGTTCGACATAAGGAGAAATGTGACCAAACTGATGAGCGGAACGGCACTATTGACGACGAAGTATAATACGCTGGTACTTTTTGCCACAGGCGAAGATACGTCCGGTACGATTCCTGAACCTCCGAACAATGGCAACAACATCAGGAGCAAATAAGCAGCGGCGAATGTCGCAACGTGAAGTTCCTGGTTTCCGAGACCGAGACACAAAAGGGTCAGCGAATGGTTGGAGAGTGACGAGCATGTGTCAAGCTTGTTCTTCCATGGGCCAATATCGATCAGAAAATTATATGGCTTTCTTTTCGTAGTGGTACGACGTGCGGCAGCACTTTCTACCGTAAATTTGTTTGCCCAGTAAATAGGAGTATTTACAATATCCAGGAAGGTTCGGCGAATAATATTGAGTGATTCAATGATGTGGACAGGCATTGTCATCACATAACGCAGAATTCGAAGGAATGCAGATCGACGACGTATCTCAAAGTCTACGAAGTTGTGCATATTCGATATTGCGGAAAATTCCGCGTACGAATTTCACTGAAGAATGACGTGGGTGTCGTAGCTCGCATGCGAAAAAGACTGTCAGGCGGAAGGTCGACATTAGACCAGAGAAAATGATAATTAGCGAATCGATAAGGACACCTTTGTGCTACGAAAGCGACTATCGATTTCGGATAGTTTCGTAAAAAATGAGGGAACAATGCATTTAATAATAACAAAGTTTCAAGACTCTCCTCACTCCTGGAAGTACAAAGAAGAAGTATGAATCTACGAAGTAGTCTGAACTTTTTAATTGAAATTTCCAAACGACTTCATGCAATAGCGGAACCATCCAATGTAGATGAACATATTGAAAAATGAAAAATCATCCTCATCCTCATTCATCGTTCTCTTATTCTATCAAATACCACGAACCATTTTCCACGAGAGTATACATCGATCGCGCACGATCATGATGTGCTTGAATAACCAGATAGTCATATCGAAGTTGACTCTTGCTTGTTGCTAATTTGTTCAGGAAAACGTTTCAGGGAATTGTCAAATCGGTTCTGTGGATGTAGATCAATAATTGACTCATCATACGCTACAGACCTTTCTATTTCGCATATCTTCATCTACATATTATACACCCTGGATCTACAGACAAGATTCGTATAAACGTATCTTATAAGACACTACTTCACTCTTTACCACGATCTGGTTGCGAAGTGTCGAACTGTATCATGATGATGAAGTACGCTACCACGGCGCAGAATATCTGTAAATCAATATCGCACCACAATACACATGCTGAATTCTGTTATTGATATCATCGTCGATTTATCCAACTCACCTTGAAGATGTAAGAATAGTCGAGATGAAAAAACCCGAAGGCAGCCACAGTGACTGGTTTTTGCAATAGTTGATGTGAAAACTCAAGGAACTGAAACAGTTGACATTAAATTCATACTGGATGAGTCAGCCGGGATAAATATTTCGGCAACCAACCTCGTCCCTTAGTTCGTCTGGATAGAACTCGTTCCAGACTCTGTGCAGCACGATCTTGGTAGCATTGCCCTATATCAAAGGGAAAAATAACGATTTTGTTTAATAATGGGACCTAATTTGTCGGAACGTCCAATTTTGCGAATCTTACCACATTGCGTATCGTAGTGCCGGCATGAGCGATCAAAAAAACTTCAACAATCGCGATAGTTGTCCGAGCCACGAGCTGTTGAACAAATGAGACGATGTCCTCGCCAAAATAAAAGGCATGACGCGATGCAAACACATGCGTGTACATCGCGTAGCAGTTTGTAAGCAGTCTGCTGAAGTGCTGTGAGATAGCAAATAGTATTGGAATCGTACACAACTGAGTAGTAGATTCCACCAATTCGCGGAGCTCTCCGTGCAATTTTGCGATATTCTTGACGTCTCCCTCGGACAATATTCGAGTATTTACACACTCGGTGGCGATCCTATGCGATGATTGATCGGCAATGCGTCGCTTTCCACCCACTGTAGACACCCATGCATTTCGCAGATCATGATAACAATCATTTCGGACGGCACCCTGCAGCCTTTTGTTCAGTGATTCGAAAAGATTTCTCATGCAGATTATCGTCTGAACAAAAATCAGGATCGTATTATGGAAATGGATGGTCATTAGGACACTTCCGAACCAGAATAGCGCCTTTAATTTAATGTCAAGATTGTCTCTATTCACTGCAGTATAGATGATTACTCTCATTATGAAAACCACGCTGTTCGTGATAATGATTTTCGCGTTGTTCCCCCAGCTCTGTCTCGGATTATCTTCGACTCCCAAGTTCTTCAGTTCATTTCTTACCGCAGTTATTCGGTTCCATATTTCAACCACTTTCTTACTCTTGAATGCAAACGTCAAGAAACTCGAGCTCCCGTATGCTGCATATAGAACCAAATGTGTCACGAATACGAAATTATTGACTGATTCAGTCTGCATTGCGGCTGGTCGACTGTAGGCGTAGATGATAAATATCCACAATGAACTCAGAGCAGCCAGAATCACGGCGTAAGATTTCCGCAAGAAACCAGCCGGATGAATACTGTTGTTCTTAATGCTGAACGGAGCCAAACCGACAAAGCTCGCGAAATAATAAAGCGAGTGTTGAAACGGCGTGAAATTCACGTAACTCTCCATCATATAGTTTGGAAGATTTTTTATTCCTCACACAACACTTTGCCAACGAGAGATACCAGACCAACTATCGTGCCTTGGGTCGTACTGGAACACTGCGCCTTGCCGGAACACTTCATTCAATGGTAAGCAGGTGGATGGATGATATCGATTCAAGTAATTGTGTACTTTTGTTAGAATAATATTTTCACCTAACGACATACCGCATCCTTGTGAATTATTCGCGTTTGTTAGCGACAACACATTGACGTTAACATACTCCGGTACATTTATTATATTGCCTAGTCAGGTGCTAAGTAATGTGCGATATGATTAAATGATAAAGAGGTAGGTATACCAGCCGTTAATAATTTAATGTCTTTTAGAGAAAATTGCCTGAACTTTAGACGATCGCTTGGAAGGGATTAGCGCAGAAATTTAATCTGAATTCCAAAACTCGAACGGAATTTTTTGTTATTTTTTTCATTGCCACTCCGTGCGCTGTTACTCATAATCTATAATAGTACAATGTGCGCCAAGCAGGTAAAGTGGAACTTTTAACGCCGAGTGCGATTTTCTCCTCCTCCTCCTTCTCCTTCTTCTTCTTCTTCTTCTTCTTCTTCTTCTACTTCTTCTTCTTCTTCTTCTACTTCTTCGCAAGTGGCACATGTAAGTCCTAGGACTTAAAAGTACCACTTTAGGTCCTATACAGAGGCATCAAAATACGAGGAAAACATGCTTGCGTTATATAAAACACAGTTCACAACTTGTGCTAATTAACACAGTGCAAACGATCAATACATCATTCATTTTTAATTCTAAGTACGTCTGAGAACGGGGAACCGAAAGTGCGATTTCACACTGGTGCAGTCCTTCCACATTTTCTAACCATCGGGATGATGCTGCGAAGTGTCAAGTTGTATCATGATGAGGAAGTACGCTACCACGGCGCAGAATATCTGTAAATTATTATCGCAGCATACGATGTGTTGAATTCTGTGATTCGTATCACCATCGAAAGATCGGGCTCACCTTGTAGAGGTACGAATAGTCCAGATGAAAGAATCCGAAGGCGGACACAACTACCGGCTTCTGCATCAGTTGGAGCGAAAACTTGAAGAACTGCAACAGGATGATCGGAAAGGTTTGATAGAAGTCTCGTAAATTATGAATCTAGTATAAGCTTCTTAATTCGGAGGTATGAGTAATTTGTAAGTATTTTTTCTAAATGAGTTCGCTGATTTTTATCTATATATATCTATCTTTATCTATACCTCGTCCTGCAGTTCTTCGGGATAGAATTTGTTCCATAATCGGTGCAGCACGGTCTTTGTGGCATTGCCCTGTTCGGAAAATACAAATGATCATTCCATCACTCGCGTAACTTGAATTGTGGGCAAGTACAAATTACTAAATTGAATTGTAGCGGCCCTTACCACTTTGCGTATCGAAGTGCAGGCATGAGCGATCAAGAATAACTCCAAAGTCGAGATCGCAGTCCGGCAGGCCATCTGTTGAACAAATGGGACCAAGGTTTCTCTCATCTCCGCGGAATAACGCAACAATGACACACGCGTGTACAGCGAGTAGGAGTTTGTAAGTAGTCTGCTGAAGTGCTGGAGGATAGAAAAGGTTAACGGAATCGTATATATGTTGGTGACAGATTCGACCAATTCGCTAATTTCTCCGTGGATTTTTTTCATCTTGTTCACGTCTCCGACCGACAAGTGAATATTTTCGAAATCATTGGTGATCCTTGGCGCTCCTTGGTTGGCAATGCGTCGTTTTCTACCGATCCTGAAGGCTGGCGAATTTCCCTGATCACGAGATGGAATAAAAATACGACTTGGTCGACCGGTACCCTGCAGCTTGTTGTTCAGAGATTCGAAAAGTAGTCTGAGCTGAATTATGGTCTCGACAAATATTAGGATCGCGTTATGGAAATGCAGGGTCACCAGGAAACTTCCGATCCAGAATAACGCCGTGAATCCCATGCCATTTTCACTGGTTCCCAAAATAATATTGATTCCGGCTCTGAACAAGATAACGGCGCTGTTTGTCGCGATTATTCTAGCGTAAAAGAAGATATTGTTCTTCTTATCGTTGTTATCATCGATTCCTAAATCGTTCAGCTCATCTCTGATAGCAGTAATTTTATTTATTATTCCGATTATCGTATCACTTTTGAACGCAAGGATTAGCAGAGATGAGCACATATCACCGGCGTATAAAATGAGATGTATTGTGAATGCGAAATCGTTGACTGCCGTTGATCGGAAGAACTGTGGTCGGGTGTAAACGAACACCATGAAGATCCATATCAAACTGAGAACAACCAGAATCAACGCATAAGCTTTACGCCAGACACCAACTTGACGAAGTTTGTTGTTCACTAGGCTGAACGGCGCCAGACCGATAAATTTGGCGAAACAATAAAGTAGGAATTGAAATCGCGTGAAATTGACATAAGTCTCCATTTTCGAACTTCGCGAATCTTTATCCTTCGTGCAATTTTGCCAACAAGATACCCAGACCACCTTTCACGCCTCGTTCCGGAGGTGAAAAGTGACTTAGACTCCGTTCTTTTCCAGTGATAATTTGGTGATAATTTTCAAATCGATTATCAAAGCAGTATTCCACGTATAAAAAGCATCGATTTTCGCAATAATACCAAATGCTGCGGCAAAGCTTATTGATTAACCGCACGTACCTAAGTACGCGATCGAATTGATACCAACGATCAGGATAAGTATTACGGCTGTACTGAAAGTGGGTGAAAAACGTATATCGATCCAGAGGCTTTCTTGTAATAAAAATTTTCACTTAACGGCACATCGACTTTGTGAAATATTCGCCTGGTTGATAGATTATACTGACAATACCACATTACGGTATATTAATGATATTGGTTGGACGAGCATTATTAATGTACTATATTACGATCCAGTATGTGTGATAATGACTGAGTATAATGTGCCGAAAAAACTATATGGAACTGCTGATGATCTGATGGGAAACCAATCGAAATTTGAATAGTGCATAAGACTTTGATGAGCAACTCATATATTGACTGACAGAGGTTTAATTTTTGCCCAAAGTCTCTAGACAATTGGAAAATCACATGATTTTTCCGGCAGCATTTAATGAATTCCTGGGCTTATGAAGCTCAGTGTCATTCTCGATACAGAAATTTGGTCTCAATCGCCAACGGCTTCATTCATTCAGGATTCATGGTGGTTACACAATGCGTAATAAAGATCATCCGATGATAGAAAACCACGTAAAAGGACTTGCTGTTTTCAGTTATACATATTTAATAATCAGTAATACGTATGAAGACATTGTCATAAGCATGAATAAGAGCTAAGCTGCTCACATGAATTATATCAATTATAACACGAATCGTTATATTTCTACGAATAATTTACGAAAATTTGTGAATGGTGTAATTCTACAGTTGTGCAGCATGAACCATTTCCCGATGCATCTTTTAAGGACCAGAAATTGGCTGTGACATATAGAATTGTATCATGATGATCAGGTACGCCACCACGATGCAGAATATCTGCAAATGTCAAGAGTCTGTGAGAAACATATGGACTGATGTTGCGCGCGAACCACGATGGGATTTTTCGCGAGCGAATGCCCAATGCGCCAATCAATGTACGTATAGTTACCCAACCAATCAGTCTCACCTTGTACAGATACGAATAATCCAGATCAAAGAACCCGAAAACTGATACGGCGACCGGTGTGTGCAGCAGTTGAAGGGAAAACATGGAAAACTGCAACAGTTAATGTGACACATCGTATTCCAGGCATTGATCGAGTGTCCTGAACAAGTACCGTTCATCGTCAAGAGACATCGGTCAATTATCGAATTCAGATGATAGTCATTAGCCAACATACCTCGTTCTCTAGATTCGGTGACTTTGATTTATCCCACACTTTGGACAGTATAGTTTTCGTAGCATTTCCCTGTAAATAAACAGTAACAGTCAAGGTATACAGTGACTGTATCGTTGCTGAATCTTACCTCTCGACAGGTTGCCACTGATGCGTAAGTCATGGAAAATAACTGGACAATGACCACTAACGTCCTAAGCACGGATCCCACGATTTGCATCAAAATCGATACGATTTCATCAGCACTGTAAGATTGGCTCGACTTCCGGAGAACGAGATAGAACCCGAAGCAAGAGAACATTAGCTCGGTGGCGCCTTGAAAGCTGTACAAAAGAATTGGAATTGCGAATATATGGGTCGTCCGATCTACCAGATCATAGACGTCCAAGTGAAGCAGTTCGATCTTCCGGATACGTTGGAGATTTGTGCGGTTTTCAACGTCCGCTTGAAACTCTTCGCGAGGATTTCTGCACACAGCGAATATTTGCAAACGATGGACAGATCGGCGGTGTTCCGCCGGTCTGAATACGCCGTATAGTCTATCGTTCACAAGTGCAAAACATTGTTTCATGAATAGAAACGTGTTGGCGGAAATAAGAGTGAAATTAAATTTCAACAAATTGTTGAGACCGTTGTGGATCACAAATAATACGGGCCACTGCGGTACCGTGAAATTCAAGATGACATTTATTGCAATGATGATAGCGTTTGCGATGAAGGTGATAACGAGAATATTCTTAAAAAATTTTCCCCCGTCCTCTTCGATGTCCAAGCTCTTAATTTCGGTGCCAATTTCACAGAGTTTATTCAAAATATATGAGATCTTGTCGGACATCGCTAAAAATATTATCAGAATTGGAGCCGTTGTCGTAATGTTTATGCAATCTTTCAGTCTCAATCCCCAAGTTAAGGACGTTGAACGATTCTGCAACTCAACGACTTCAGGTATTATGAAAGTGAATGGAATTGTAAAAACGAAAAAATAAATAGCTGCCAAAAAGACTATATAAAGTTTAGCCAGTATGGTCGGCGGGCAAAATCTGCTATTGTTCACGGCGAACGGTGCCATTCCGATCAGTCTCGCGAAATAATACACCATCATTTGAGGCTCGGGCAAATTCAATTTCCACTTCATTTCTTCAGCTGCTATCAATTATATATTAGAAGCGGTAAAGATAAAATTGCAATTCGCGACTCGAAGAGCGCGGGAACGACACACAGTGCTAGGGTCCGCGTACAGCTCGATACTGAAAGTTGTGGTCAGTTCTAAAGTCAGAAATGTCCCCCTCGTGGCTGCCAATATCGATTAGTCAAGTATTGTCGTCGCCGGGGTGCTTTCTCAAGCAATTTTCTTTGCTCTGTAATTTGGGAAATTCACGAATTAGAAATTGAATATTAGTTTGAAATTCGGAAGCTTAATTAAAAAAAAAAAACACTGCAGTAACTTATCACATTGACGCATCGTATGACATGTAGTGTTATATTTTTACTTACATTCAATACATATGGGCACAATAATTCGATAACAGAATACAAATTCATTTCAGAGATTCGTCACTTCGTATGGTAGTTACCTATATACAGTGTTGTGAAAATTGTAATTAAAAAAAAATTAATATTTAATTACAGATTACTTTGGTAATGTGCAGTTAAACTTTATTTAATTACACATTACTTTGGTAATGTATAATTAAACTTTATTTAATTACACATTACTTTGGTATTGTATAATTAAACTTTATTCAATTACACATTACTTTTGTAATGTGTAATTAAACTTCATTTAATTACATATCACTTTGGTAATGTGTAATTAAACTCGATTTAATTACACATTACCAAAGTAATGGGTAATTAAACTCGGTTTAATTACACATTACCAAAGTAATGGGTAATTAAACTCGGTTTAATTACACATTACCAAAGTAATGGGTAATCAAACTCGGTTTAATTACACATTACCAAAGTAATGGGTAATTAAATGAGTAATTCCATTACAAATGTAATTAGTGACTCGCAAAACTACCTATATATAATCTATATCAAATATCATTCACTGCTTGCACAAACGGTAAAGACAATCAATAAATCACACTAATTGCAATAATGGAATTGTAAGGTTCAAGTATATTTCCGAAAATGGGGAAAGGCGAGCTTCGAGGATGTTCGAAGTCGCTTCTAAAACGCTGTTCTACTCTCGTGCTGAAGAACAGCCCATTTTTCAGCATCTCCTCAAGCACCAGTATTCGGCTGCGACGTGTCAAGTTGTATCATGATGATAAAGTAGGTTACCACCGTGCAGAATATCTGGAAATCGATGTAGTCGCCAATTATTTTCCTCCTCTTTTTCTAGATTTAAAGTATATCTTGCAGATCAATTGATCACTTATTGAATGGACGATGAAATTTTCTGAGGAAAAAAAGTGGATATTGCGTACGACATATCAATCGATCCTTCTCACCTTCCACACGTACGGATAACCCAGATCAAAGAAACCGAAGGCAGATACAGCGACTGGTTTATGCAGAAGCTGGAGAGACAGGTTGAAGAGCTGGAAGAGAAAATTGCGAATTCAATCAGTTTGGATTTGCTCTGTACGAGTTAGCCACGTTGAATTTATCGTCAAATTACCTCATCCTTTAGATCTTCCGGATGGAATTCGTTCCAGGTTTCGTGGATTATGACCCTCGTAGCATTTGCCTGTTCCGAGAACGGAAGAAAATAAAGAAAAGAATAATTTTCTTCAATCATTTAACTCAAATTGTCATCACAAGGCGACTCTCACCTCTCTGGACATCGAAGTGCACGCGTTGGCGATCAAGAAAATTTCCAAAATTGCAATAACGATCCGGAGAAAAAACTTGAAGGGAAATTTAACGTAGAGATCCGCAGGCTCGGAGTTATATTGCGATATAAATACATGAACGTATAATGAGTAGCTGCTTGAAAGTAGTCTGCAAACGTGTTGCAGAATAGCTAAGAGAATTGGAACTGTATACAATCTAGTGGTAGACTCGACCAAGATGCAAATATCACTGTGCAATTTTCCGATTTTCTTGACGTCCCCCACAGACAATTGAATATTTTCACTCATGATGATATCATGCGCTAATTGATCAGGAATTTGTCGTTCACCACCGAGTCTAAAGGTCGACACATTCTGCGGATCATCGGATGAAAGACAGCTACGTTTTGGCCGGACGTTACCCTTCAGCTTGTTGTTCAGAGATTTGAAAAGTTGCCCCATGCAAATTATGGTTTCAACAAATATCAGGATTGCGCTGTGCCTATAGATGGTTGTCGCGATACGTCCGATCCAGATTATAGTCTTACTGAATTTAGTGACATGATCGAGATCGCCCAGAAGGCAACTGACGGATACCGTCATCAGGACAACGACACTGTTCGTCGCAATAATTTTGCAAAAAAACATCTTGTTGTACTTTCCGGAATCATTCTCGACTCCCAAGTTCTTCAGTTCCCTTTTTATCCCAGTTATTTTGTTTATTATGTCGACTATCTTATCGCTCTTGAACTGTAAAATGAACATAGAAGCGCAGAAGTATCCCGTAAATAGAATCACGTATATCCCGTAGACGAATCGATTCAATGAAGTGAAGGAAGTATCTATTCCAGATAATCCCTGTCCAAGGAAAACAGAAAACAGCCACGATGAACTGAGACCAAAAAGAATCACGGCATAAGCTTTACGCCAAAAGCCGACTCGACGAATATTGTTGTTCTCATCAAGGCTGAACGGCGCCAAACCGATGATGCTCGCGAAATAATAGACCGAAAGTTGAAACCGCGTGAAATTTGCGTAAGTCTCCATCCCTCAACTTTGAAAATCTTGATATCGAGAAAACCAGGCCGAAGTTCGTGCCTCGGGTCGAACTTGGACACTGCGCCTTACTGGACAGCCCGCCGGGAGTAAAGACTCGAGATATGTCCGACGATAATGGTAATTTGCAAATCGATTGCAAAAACGGTATCCTACTTCCCACTTACAGCCAATACCTTACCTAGTTTCAAGGTAATGCAAAATGTAACGAAACACCACATTTATTGATCGTAAGTTCGCACGCGTTCAACTAAGCCTATCCGACTTACCCAACGATTGAGAAATTTTATGACCCTCCTGGAAGCCGGCGAAAAAATATATCGATCCATTGAATTGTGTAGACTTTTTATGATGTCAATTTCCACCTTATCGTGGGCTGGCTTTTTGAAGTATTGGCAGTTCTATACCCTGGTACATTTATGATATCAATTGGACCGGCGCGGCGGTAAGTAATGTGCGATATGATTAAGTGATACATTTTTTCGCACGAATATAATATATCAACATGGCATTGCCAAGGAGTTTATTTCTTAGGACAGTAAATTCCGACTTGTCGCTAGTACAGAATTTGCATAACAAAAATCAAACGGAATCGCAAACGATTAGAATGTTGTTTCAATTCGCTGTTGTGAGATTGAAACAAACCTATATTTCATGGCATCACCTGTTGCTCGTTCTTTGAGCTAGAACCTTAGGAACCGTCGTACTTTTTTCTAGTTGTAAGTTTGTTTTCTGTCAAAACTGGGTAAAAACTTGAAACTAGGTATAGATTAGACCGGTTCAAAAAAATCGACTATTCTTTTTCTTTCAATTTTCGCATTGAAATACTTTCGGGGGGCTGAGAAAAGATGCCTGTTAAAAGCGGAGCTCTTAATATTAAGATTTAGAGGTCGCTCATCGCGGATTTCTATTTTCCATTTAAATAGCATAGGAATTTTATTTTTTTTTCTTGAGAATTTCGTAGCTCACAAACCAATGAACGAATCCAAATGACTCTTACATATTTTGATAGGGGATTGAACACTCTAAAAAATGTATCTATCATTGTGGAAAAAAAATCACAAAAAAAAATAATTATCTCAACTATAAATCGAAATTTGACCTTGAATAACTTTGGAAGGAGTCAATTTATCAAAAAATGATAAGAGAAGCTTTTTGTAGAGTGTTCGATTTCCTATGAAAATATGTTTGAGTCATTTGGATTTGTTCATTGGTTTGTGAGCTACAAAATTATTAAAAAAAAAAAAAAAATTTCCTATGCTATTCAAATGGAAAATAGAAATCCGCGATGAGCGACCTCTAAATCTTAATATTAAGAGCTCCGCTTTTAACAGGCATCTTTTTTCAGCCCCCCGAAAGTATTTCAATGCGAAAATTGTAAGAAAAAGAATAGTCGATTTTTTTGAACCGGTCTAGTATAGATCTAATGGAAATTCAATCGAAATTTGAATAGTGCATAAGACTTTGATGGATAACTCAAATATTGATTGACAGAGGTTCAATTTTTGCCCAAAGTCACTCGACGATTGGGAAATCTCATGATTTTTCTGGCAACATTCAATGAAATCCTGGGTTTATGAAGCTCAGTATCATTCTCGATACAGAAATTTGGTCTCAATCGCCAATGGCTTTATTAATTCAGGATTCATGGTGGTTACACAAAGCGTAGTGAAGATCATCTGATGATAGAAAACGACGTAAAAGGATTTGCGGTTTTCAGTCATACATATTTAATATTCAGTAATACGCATGAAGACATTGTCATAGGCATGAATAAGAGCTGAGCTTACATCAATTATATCAATTATAACACGAATCGTTATTTCTACTAATAATCTACAATAATGTGTGAATGGTGTAATTCTACAGTTGTGCAGCATGAACCGTTTCCCGATCCATCTTTCAAGTACCAAAAATCGGCCGTGGCGTATCGAATTGTATCATGATGATCAGGTACGCCACCACGACGCAGAATATCTGCAAATGTCAAGAGTCAATGTGAAACATATGGTCTGATGTTGCGCGCAAACTATGATGGGATTATTTACTAGCGAATGCTTAATGCACCAATCAATGTACGTATAAATTACTCAACCAATCAGTCTCACCTTGTACAGATACGAATAATCCAGATCAAAGAACCCGAAGACTGATACGGCGACCGGTGTGTGCAACAGTTGAAGAGAAAACATGGAAAACTGCAACAGTTAATGTGACACATCGTATTCCAGGCATGCATTGATCGAGTGTCCTGGACAAGTATCGTTCATCATCAAGAGACATCGGTCAATTATCGAATTCATGTGATGGTTATCAGCCAACATACCTCGCTCTCTGGATCCGGTGACTTGGATCTATCCCACACTCGGAACAGCACAGCTTTAGTAGCGTTTCCCTAGTGAAAATAGTGGGCACAATCAACCTTCCGAATTCTCTATAGCCGGCAAATCTGACTTAACTATTGCGCAAACCTCACCTCTCGACATGTTGTCACAGATGCGTAAGCTAATAATAATAACTGAACGGACATGATGACCATTCTAAGTACAGGACCCAAAATGTACATCAGGATGGAAACTATTTTCACATTATTGTTACAAAAAACGAAATACAACCGGTAGCTGATTAACATCAATTCCGTAGAGTATAGAAGGCTAAGACAAAGAAGCGGAATTGAAAATAGACGGGTCATCCGAACGACAAGATCACAAAGGTCCAGGTGCAGAACTTCGATCTTCAGAACACGTTGCAGATCAGTAAGGTCTTCAATCTTTGCTTGTGTCTCTTTACGAGGATTCCTGGACACCACAAAAATCAGCGAATTATGGAGTCCGACTGGTCTGAACACGTCGTACAGTATTTTGTTGATCATAGTGAAACGTTGTCTGATGAAGAGTAGCATTTCGGCAAAGATTAGGACCATGTTAAGTTTGAAGCAACTATCGATAGCGTATTTAATTGAAAAAATGATGGACCAGTAAGGGAATACGAAACTCAACATGACACAGATCGCAAAGAGGACGACGTTCGTCGTTGTAACGGTGAAAAAAATATTTTTGAAAAATTTTCCACTATCTTCATTGATGCCCAATATTATTAGTTCGTCGCTGATGGTGCGCAGCTTATTTAATATGTATAAGATCTCCTTGTACATGAACGAGAATATTATCAGGGTTGATAACATAGTAGCCATGTTAATGAAGTGTCGTATCATAATCCCAATGTTTCCAAGTCGTGAAAAATTACTCGGTTCAACTTTCGCTATCATCGGAATAAGCGCTATTGGTAATGCGAAAAAATAAGTGGCTCCCAAGAAGAACGGATAAATTTTACCCATCAGGAGGGTCGGTGGACAGAATCTGTCTTCTTTCAAGACGAATGGCGCTAGTCCCGCTAATTTTGAAAAATAATACACGAAGACTTTGGCTTCGGGGAGTTCCAATTTCCACTTCATTTTATTCGCCAGATTATTGTAAAGTTATTACGAGCTACACGGCCGACATGCGCTTATGTCCGACGACGACACGATACTGGGACTATTTCGTCAATTTTCTACCTTTAAGCTTCTGCTAACTGGTCGGTGCCAATATATTGATTACAAATATATTCTTGAGAGGAATGAGGTCACCTGACTTAATTTTCTTTGCACTATAAATATTTTATAATTCACATGAATTTTATATTTCACACATCAAGATTCGCGGCAGCGAATCACCGCCAAGTACAAAAAAAAAAAAACATCAAAATTTTTTATATATTTATTTTTTATAAGGCGAGCGCAGCCAAGAATTATTTACCCAAGGCAACGTTTATACCTGTGAACAAAGCGTTATATCTCCGGAACGGGTGAATGAATCTAGATGAAATTCACAGGATTTCGAATCCCAGTCCATATAAGCTCGCTGTGTAAATTTGAACAGATTCGGTTCTATAGTTCCGGAGATATTAACTGTCAAAGTTGATGAAAAAACACATTCTTCTTCTTCTTCTTCTCCGCCCTTTTTTCGCAAGACGCTTGCTAGGGACCACGATATCAATCGAACGGCTATATGTATCGACTTGAGATTTAAAACATAACTATTCTCCATAGAAATCTAACTCCCTATTGATTTTGGTGCGAATCTGTGCTCACACTCGGTCGGTAGATTTTGCCAAACTCACAAGACGCTTAGTACGGAAAATGACCGCCCGAGAGCGCTGATTTTTTTACTTAATTCCGATTAAGTTTGTAAGACTGCAGAGAATTTTGAGTTATGCTACCGCATAAAGTTAGGTGCAGTAGAGATGTTTGTGCCTGGTCATACTTTTAGTTATGTGAGTTATGTCAGATCTTCTATAATTTTCATGAAATAGTCAACTACTGCTATTGTATACATACATCTCGGCGAATTATTTTCTTGTTATGTTTGTTTGCACTTCGTCATTGGTAGTACATAATTTGGTGGCATGAGCACTAAGGCTAATATTTCATCATCATTCATATGCTTCGCTATACTTACGTAATAATTTTCCCTAACGCCGTGTGCAAAATTCGATTTTGTGTACTGATTTGCGTGCGCAAAATGCCACATTCCCTAACCCGTTTCGTTAGCGTGCGCAAAATACGGTTCGCATGTGCAAAATGAATTTGCGTGCGCAAAATAGGTTCGCGGGTGCAAAATACAATTCGCGTGCGCAAAATACAATTCGCGTGCGCAAAATACAATTTGCGTGTACAAAATTTACATATAGGTATATATAGGTATATGTAGGTATGTATGGGTATATATAGGTATTTGTAGGTATGTATAGGTATATGTAGGTATGTATAGGTATATATAGGTATATATAAGTATATATAGGTATATATGGGTATATATAGGTATATATGGGTATATATAGGTATATATGGGTATATATACCCTGACGGCTTTTGACCAACGTATAACGTCGGTATATCAACCGTGAACACGTGGTATTGGTATAAACAGAGTAACCGCACCGTAGTAAAACTGTGTGTTGTAGGAATAAATACCGTATTTTTGAGCTCGGATGCATACCGTCTATACACCGTAGGTAATCACTAATAATACGGTATTGAAGCGGAATGTTCACAGTCGTAATGGCAGATGAGGTACGCACGAACAGAGTATGAGTCACGTATGTAAATCATATATAAACGGTGTTTTTTCTCGAAACATACGGTATGTATCGAGTTCCATGACGGTATTTTTACTCCAAAAATACCGTATGTATCCAGTTGTACGACGGTATTTTTTTACCAAAAATACGGTACTATGTACGTTAGTTATATGACGGTATTTCTGCTCACAAGTTATTTTTCCAAAGGATCTAGATATTTTTGGGATAATTCATAAACGTATAACACACCTAAGCGTATAAAGCGTATAACACTGTACACGCCTTGGAATGAAATCCTGAACAATGTTGTAAAAAAAAATGTGGAAAATATTTTGGGTATATTGGGATTCTGTACTGCAATAATTTCAAACAGCAATTTGATTATCAGTATAAAAATAATATTTATCATGTGAAAATAACGTGAATGAAAATGAATAAATAATAATAAATTTATATCATATTTAATTATAAATTTATATATATTATTTATATAAAAATCCTACTAATTCAGCGAAACAAAAGTATATGAAATTTATGACTCATGAAATACGTTAATACCGTTATGGTAGTTCTCCAGCAGGACGATAAGCGTCGCGGCGTTCGCTCCGCCATGCGTTGACCTGTCAAAGCGGTATACTCGTTCGCACGTATTAGCATAGTTACTCAGCTTTGTGTTGAAATCAGTCGTCAAAAAAATTGGTGAAACTTCCTTGACTCTCGTGTGTATGTAGCGCTCATCTCTGATGTTACGTAAAGCCGTTGTACAATGCCTCGATATACCCGCGTTGGAATACGATGAAAAGTTAGAGACATAACCTAGAAAATAGTAGGTACATTCCGCAGCGTGTTAATAATTTTCAGAAGGTTGGTGACTACATCGAAGGAGTGTGTGCTGGAGACGAGCGATACAACGGGACATGTGGTGATCCCGGAAGAAAGCGTCAAAGTACCGAGCTCGTTCCAGTCACCACGGAAGGTCTTATAACGTGTTCTGATGGATTATTAAATCTTAATATTATTGAAAATCGGGTGAAATCGTTTATTGAAATTAAGCAGGTACCATGGATGATGTGAGAGGGCAAATGTACTCGAAACGCACCGAGTATGCGGCTGCTGAATTATCGAGGCCGCCTCCAACGATATTATTTCGTCATGCGAGGCATGGAAGACCGTGATACTATGGACGGGAAAATGCAGTTGTTCCCAACTAGTGTTGCAACTCACCAATTACATTTTTAATTAAATTACTCATTAGCGAAGAAAGTGAATTATTGTAATTTCCTGTCATCAATAAATACCATGTACAGAATAGTCCGATATATGTCTTGCTCAGAAAAGAGCGACGCTTTGGTACGAAGGCAAATAGGGAATCTCCTTTAGAAATCATGATATCCCGACGTTGGTTGAGATCTGCTGAAGAGCTCTATTTCTCAATGAAATTCGCTACATGTCTTCTGCCGCCAAGGCGTCGCTGTCTCACACTTCCCGATTTTTTTTATTGAATTTTTTTTTCAGGTATGGATGCGGTTCGAATAGGGTATTGATGTGGTGTGAATGTGGTGAGAATACGGTATGAATGTGGTAAGAATACGGTATGAATGTGGTGAAAATACGGTATGGATGTGGTGAGAATACGGTATGGATATGGTGAGAATACGGTATCGAAACCGTCGAACTACGGTACACATACTGCGGTCAAACCTAATTTTTTGAAGGGACCAGGAAATTTGTCGGTTCACACAGGGTACGGTAACGGTGTTCATACCGTATGAAAACTGTGTTCAGTACCCGTGAATACGGTAGAAGTGCCGGTAAAATACAGTATGCAGAAAGGCGCAAATATACTGTATTTCTGAAGTGATTACCCGTGGTAAATCCGGAAATATACCGTTTAATATCGGTACATAAACCTTCTCACAACCTTGCGCAAAAGTCGTCAGGGTAGGTATTGTAACGAGGCGGATTATTAGGCCTCGTAAATGAACCATCTCCTCTTTCCCCAGACCAAAGTGACCACCTTAATATAGAATATTGAAATCAAAGCGAGAAGTCCCAGCTCAAGTGCCCAAGGTCCATTGTAGTAATTATAAGTTCATGTACTAATACTTTTTCCCGTTCCCTATATCTCATATGTCTCGTACCGTTCCGAGAAAACAACGAGCACGATCATCCCTTCGGATCATCCGGCCTGGCGGGCCACCCGGCCTTCGAGTGATTAACCGGGGGAATCCTGCCGTCGTATCCAGAGATATGCCTGGAAGAGCGCTGCATAAAGAATCAATCGCATGGAGTAGCCTTCTCCCTTCCTCTACCTGTCCCGTACCGGCTTGGTCCACCGGTCCAAACTGCAGTAATTCCGCCTTCCAGGATATCGACAATTAAGAACATGACGAGCCATCTAACAACCCCCTGGCGAAAGCTTCAAGTGCCAAAAGGCCCTGTCAGGCCCGCGACAAAACCCGGCAGAAAGAAGATACGCCCATTAATTAGATGCGTAGAACCCCCTCCACCCCCAAAATTGCATCTTCGTAGAGATAGAGCTAGACGCTTCACTTCTTGCTTGGATATCGTATCGTAGAGTCTTGTTTTGTTTGAAAAGCCTGAATTGTTTTATTTGTTCCGAAGATATAATTAAAAAAGCCTAAGATCTGGTAGATTCAGTAACGTCTGTTAGTGAGTGCTAAAGAGCCTTAATTAAGGTAAGATTCCAACTCTAGACAGCCCTTCGATTGATGATAAATTGATAAAATAAAAAGAGATTCATTTCTTATTGCGTACTTGGGTCAAGCCTCAACGAGGGTGACGCCATTAACATATCATCGAATTGTTGTGCTTTAGTTTCGTTTAGTTATTGATTGTTGATTATATTATCGATTATTGTGTTCTCAATTATATGTAATATTGCCTTATTGATCGATTGTTCGAGAAAGTACCGTCATTAATTATCGTATCGTCATTTATTATCGTTTCGTCATTATCGTCATTTATTATCATATCGTTATTATCGGCCTTTAGTATCATATCGTCATTATCGTCATCTATTATAGTATCGTCATTATCGTCATTTATTACCATATCGTCATTTAATTATCTTACTGTTATTTCTTTGTCTTTTGGTTGCATCTTTCCGTACCGATTCTCTTGTAAACATTATTAGTCTGAGTTCCGGTAATTATCATTTTGTCAAGTCCCAGAAATAAGAATCCCCACGTGGAAAAATCAGTTGAGTAGTAAAATACGATAATTGATCTCGACGGCTTGTTGAGCCACGTGTTTCTGGAAGAATCGATCTACTGGTTGTAGATCTGATATCGTGTTAATATTCCGATTAATCTAGTCCCTTTCCGATTAAAAGTAGGTTTAAGACCTTAGTAAAACCTTGAGCTGGTATAATTATTATGTGTCGGATTATTATTTGTAATAGGTTTTAGCGTCCCTTTTGTTAGCTTGTTATTATGTAACCGACGCCTGTATATCGTGTAACGTTGCCTTTGGCCATCTTGGTGTGAACTTATTGGAATTAGATTCCGACGCCTTGCCCTTGTCTAGGGAAATATTCTGTAATACCGACTTGTTCATTAGTTACTAGAAGTCCCCAAATTATTGATTCCGGACTTTTGATCTCTCTACGTTATCGACCTATTTGTTATAACTAATACCCTCCTATTATTTATTTCTACCGTACCATAAGATATTTGTTTCCTTTCTTGTTCTGTTATTTTATTTGTTCTACATTACCTATACCTTGTTTATATTATCTTGTGTCCTACCTTACCTTATGTTCTATATTGTTTAACGTCCTACTCTTTCATTGGTGACCTAGTCAGTCAGCTGTTTCCGATTATTTTAGTTTAAGTTGTTTAACTTACGTTCGTCCCGACCTAAGCGATCGGCTTTGATTGTTTAATTAGTTTATCGTGTGTTTGATTACTCGGGTTAATTGTTGTTACCGTTATTTTGAATAAAAGGGTTTCTTTGTGACTTGATCCATAAACCATAAAAATATATCAGTCTTCCCCTATATTATTTCGCCCCCATGTTCCCCTCACGCTGAGCTTACCATGTAATACCGTACTCGTTTCATTTACCTAACCTTTAGTTTTATTTTATTTATTATCTTTAATTAATTTCGTTCCGTTTATTTCATTTCATTCATTTCGTTTATTATTATTATTCTTTCATTTTGAGTTTTTTTGGAGTTTTGCTTCCGTACCGCGGTACCTGAAGGTACCTGGCGCCCAACATACCGTAAATTCAGTTAGACTAAGCTATATTATAAGAAGTCGTATTTAATAGCCAAACTCTAATGGAAATCAAACGTTGGAAGTGTCTGATCTTTGTAGTCGCGTAGCTGCCCGGAATAAATCCCCCACCGTCGGCGGTGCCCGTCACAGTATATATAGGTATATATAGGCATATGTAGGTATGTATAGGTATATATGGGTATATATGGGTATATATGGGTATATATGGGTATATGTATGTATGTATAGGTATATATAGGTATTTGTATTTCATTCTCATATAAAGTACCAATAATTGCACAATAATAGCAATGGTAATTCAGTTTGTAAAATGATTAAGTTGAAATAAAATAAAATATTTTCATTGAACTCTTTTTTTTTCGTTTCTTTTCTGCCGTATCAATGTATTAAGATAATTGCTAAATTACTTCATGAGAAAAAAATTTCATTGCTCTTGTGATCAAACTGCACTATATTTTTATAATCAATTATAAAATTTCGATCTTTTTTTATATATCTGCTCTGCCCCCCCCCCCCCCCCCCCCCCAACCCCCTCGGCGGGGGCTTTGCCCCCTGCACCCCCACCAGGGGCTGCGCCCCTGGACCCCCCTCACCGTCAGTCTACCTATGTATCAATTCGTCTGTCTTTTATACTATCATTTGTATATATTTAATAATTTGATATTACATACGAATTACCGATGTTCTCGAATTTCGCACAGCTCGTTAGGGAAAATAGTATACGCAACACGTGCGCATAGGTGTCTCCCGCAGTCGTCTTTTTGTCGCCCTCGCTTCGCTCGGGCGACAAACCCAACTCGTGCGGGAATCACCTATTTTGCGCACTCGTTACGTAATGTACTATTATAACTTCCCTGTGTGCTGATCTCTCTGAATGTCTGTTCTACTAATGACGCAGTTACAAATTTCTGAATTTTATGTGTAACATTAAGACCTGCAAACTTGATCGGTAATACTCAGCAATAATAGTGCTACGCTCTCTCGGGGCTAGGAAACTTTTACTGGTAATAATATTTGCACTGTAAAGGTATTGATGTTTTATCCAGGTATATGTCTATAATAAAATGAGATACTAATTGATTGTAAAGAAATTTGAACCAGCGTTCGGTCGAACCATTGACAGCGATTCGACAGAAGAAGTGTACTATGATGGATATCGTAAAGTATCGTTCTAATCTTTGTATTACCGCGTTATGAGTCTTCTTTCGGAATAAATATATTCTACAGAAGTGAATAAGCGGTCTATTACTATGTGTCTTGAATCAGCTTTTCAAACCCAGTTCCCGCCTCTAATATGTGTTTCCAAAATATAGTCGCGCGCGAGTGTACGGACGCGCTTGCGTGCACTGCAATAATCATCAACCATTCATTGTAATTGATCTGCAGAAATAAATGTATCCGCAATGTATAAAGTAGGATTAAGGTCAAGTAATAAATTTTCTGTGTTCGACGCACTTCACAGAGGAACAGGACTATTTGATTTTTGATTAAATATTTCTATTACCACTTACTTCTTCCAACTTCCCTTATATTATTATTGATAACATACGTTTGCATACCCCAAAACAAGTCTTTTTCCGTAATTCTGTGGATGAGTACAATTGTTCCAGATGATAATCATAATACTAGGTCGCCACTCGGACAATCATTTGGATCACGTTTTCACGTTACAACAACAATCAAGTGCTAGCTCTATGTACGGCAATACTAAAAGTATAACTGGTAACTACCATTCAGTATACGCATTTAGGTTACATTAGTTTGAGTCTGTCAAAGAGCAGCGTTGGATGTAAATAAATATGTAGAACTGCACTATCTGACTTCATTCTGAGTTGTAAGCATGTGCAACATATTCATCACATGCGAATGCTAAATATCTTAAAAGTTTTGGAGGTATTACTTTTGTCAAAGACGATATACGATAATATTGTTGTTACAATCTTACAAAAAGAAGTGAAATCCCACGAAAAACATATGAAATGTAAAAAAACCGCCAAGTACACAAATTATCTTGCGATGAGAATTTTCGAAAAACTTATCGCCAGTCTCTGTCATGATATTAGGAAAGCCTGCAAAGCACTACAATCTTCCCGCAAGTATACGTCGTGAAGTCGGATCTCGCTGTTTCATGTAGTGATATCGGAACATCATTCCAAGAGCTACGTACTTGGCGGGCACATTTTTTTTTCCACATGTACCCTTCCATCGATCCCATTTTCTGTGAGAAATATTTGCAAAGCACCAATAACGGTCTGAATAGTCGGACTAATAATCGTACCAATCATAATCTGTATATAAATAAGACGAAACTTTCCATGTTACAACGTATCTGCAACGACGAAGAATATTAAAGCATATGTCAATAAATATGTTAATTGCAAAGGTACGCAGTATTATCGTCAATATTCATTGCAATTACGTTTAGTATAGGTGGACCGTCCAGGACCGTCATACTAATATAATCTGCCTTTATGTGTGGTATCAGCTGTATGCTTGAACATAAGAATAGTATGTTGGATGCTATTTCACTTTGGCTTTTCCAGCTCAGGCGCAATTCTGTTTCAAGCATATGCAATATTCTATCGTGTACGATTCGTCGTGTCACAGTGTACAATGATGAAAGATGTACGACGATAAATTTGCCGACAAGGAGAAGGCAATCAATTATTTGAAATTAGCTGCTCATCGTGTGCTCCTAAATTTCATGCAACGATCGTCCAATTATTATTGACGATAGATATCTATATTCACCAATAATATATGTTTCCAAAATATAGTCGCGCGCGAGTGTACGGATGCGCTTGCATGTGGGCGCCGTCAGGCGGCCGCACGCAAGCGCGTCCGTACACTCGCGCGCGACTATATTTTGGAAACACATATTAGAGGCGGGAACTGGTTTTGAAAAACCGATTCAAGACACATAGTAATAGACCGCTTATTCACTTCTGTAGAATATATTTATTCCCAAAGAAGACTCATAACGCGTTAATACAAAGATCAGAACGATACTTTACGATATCCATCATAGTACACTTCTTTTGTCGAATCGTTTTCAATGGTTCGACCGAACGCTGGTTCAAATTTCTGTACAATCAATTAGTATCTCATTTTATTATAGACATATACCTGGATAAAACATCAATACCTTTACAGTGCAAATATTATTACCAGTAAAAGTTTCCTAGCCCCGAGAGAGCGTAGCACTATTATTGCTGACTATTACCGATCAAGTTTTGGAATCTAAAATCCATTGCCGTATGCGAGAACAGAAAGTCGTATCTTCGTTAATTCTGCAGTTACAAGAATGTAAATATAAACTCACGTATTATGGAAGTAAAATACAGAAAGTAAATGTGCCCGCCAAGTACGTAGCTCTTGGAATGATGTTCCGATATCACTACATGAAACAGCGAGATCCGACTTCACGACGTATACTTGCGGGAAGATTGTAGTGCTTTGCAGGCTTTCCTAATATCATGACAGAGACTGGCGATAAGTTTTTCGAAAATTCTCATCGCAAGATAATTTGTGTACTTGGCGGTTTTTTTACATTTCATATGTTTTTCGTGGGATCTTCATTTACATATAAATTGTGATTTATGATCTATAAGATATAATTTACTACTCAATAACGCGGTGCAAGAAGTCCATACTCGTGTTACGATAAATTGCAGTGAGACACATTTTTCAGAATATGTGCGGAGAGTGGATTTCGACGGTTTTCTAAATTGTCTACTTCGTATTTTGTGAAACAGTATAGGTCAATCTCGTGCTGATGAATGTCCCGATTCTTGACGCCTTTTCTAATTAACGATATTCGGTTGCGATTCGTTGAATTGTATCATGATGACCAAATAGGCGACCGCGGCGTAAAATATCTGCAAATTAGCACATCACAGTACATTTATCAGGTGAAATAGACTGCGATTTGGGTCGAGGATAGACTGCAGAGCGCCCACTCCTACCTTAAAAATAAACGAATAGCCCAGATCGAAGAAACCGAAGGCAGAAGCAACGACCGGCTTGTGTAGCAGTTGAAGAGAAAATGTAAAAAGCTGAAACAGTCAATATGAGGCGTATTTTGGGGTAATTCACTCAAATTTTCTGGATGATTAAACGACGACAAAGTTTTTGGCAACGCACCTCCGCTCTCAGTTCCTCTGGATGGAAAGTGTTCCAGATTTCGTGCGGAATGGCTTTCGTAGCATCACCCTGTTCCGAGAAGAGAAAGAAATGATTTTCTTCGGCTTGATTTTATTAGGGCGGTCCTTCATTCGGTCATATTTGAATTTCGAAGGCTTTGGGGCTGTACTTAGAATCACGATAGGAACCTGGAGTGTCAACTACATTTTTGGGGACTTAAAATTCGAAATAGTAGCACTGAAATTCTAAAATGATTAA
This sequence comes from Tenthredo mesomela, assembly GCA_943736025.1. Classification (NCBI taxonomy): domain Eukaryota; kingdom Metazoa; phylum Arthropoda; class Insecta; order Hymenoptera; family Tenthredinidae; genus Tenthredo; species Tenthredo mesomela. Next base: position 56,904,287 of record OX031014.1, read on the forward strand.
ATTAAGGACCACCCTGAGCTCACATGGCGAACGCTCACCATCCGGGATACCGAAGTACAGGCATGTGCGATTAAAAATAATTCCAACAGCACAACTATCATCCGAGCTATTAGCCGCTGGCCAAATGGCGAGATGAACCGGCTATCATCATCATGTAAGACTTGATGCGGTATGAACACCTGCGTGTACGAGGAGTAGCAATTTGATAGTAGATTGATGAATTGTCGGACAATAGTTAAGAGTATCGGAATCGTGTAATAACGAGTGGTAGACTCCACCAATTCGCAAATCTCTCTGTGCAATTTTCCGATCTTCTCGACGTCTTTCACTGACAATCGCATATTTTCAGACTCACAATCAGTGGTGATCCTATGTGCCACTTGATCGGCAATCCGTCGATTTCCACCCGTCCTCAAGAGCGATGAATCTCGCTGTTGATCAAGCAGCTTATTGTTCAGAGATTCAAACAGTCTTCCGATGCAGGTCATCGTTTCGACAAATACCAAAATCGCACCGTGGCTTTGTATGGTCGTAGCGATACTTCCGATGTAAAATAATGCTAAAAGTGTGTTGTAATCGTTGGGATGTTGACCGATAGCATTAACGACGATTATTCTCGTTGAGAGAATGATGCAGCTCGTCGCGATAATTTTAACGTAAGAATCATTGCGGTTTTTTCGGCAATAATCCTCAATCCCCAACTTCTTAAGTTCCTCTTTTATCGCAGCTATTCGGTTCAATATTTCGACCATTTCGTTACTTTTGAAGGTGAAAATGATCAGAGTAACGCACAAGTTCGCCGCGATAACAATTAGTGATACCGTCTCAACGGCTTGATTCGCGAAAGTGATTTCTAGTCTTTTCACTTGTTTTTGGGGGAATGTGAAATACATCCACAATAAATCCAGAATAGCCAGAATCACGGCGTAAGCTTTGCGCAGGAATCCGAACGGACGAATGATGTGGTTCTCCACGCTGACCGGTGCGAAACCAAAAAAGCTCGCGATATAATAGAGTAGAATTTGAAAGCGTGTTAAATTCACGTAAGTCTTCATTATCCGGCTTTGAAATTTTTTTTTATTTCCCACACAATTTTTCTAACGCCAGAACTAGACCAACCTTCCAGCTTCGAATCGGACCTGGACACTGCGCCTTACCAGGACGACACACCGAATGTGTCAAACGATGACGATAATTTGCCAATCGATTGCGAAAGAAATATTCCATCTAAAGCCAGTACACTCGTAGGCGGACGAGTTAGGTCACTCGATTATGCTGTGATCATTAGGTTCTACCACACGGAGAAAAGTGTATAGCAAATTTCCTCAAACTAATATAGTAATGGTGGGATATACCTTCCAATATGACGATCATTCCTATACTTTATACGAAATGTCACCATGCATATAGGAATATTTCTATTATATATGGTGACATTTGGTATAAAGTATATTAATGATCGTCATATTGAAAGGTATATCCCACCATTACTATATTAGTTTGAGGAAATTTGCTATACACTTTTCTCCGTGCACTTTCGTATAAAGTGGGTAGGGAAAATGTATCGATCCACTTATTATTAGTTGTGTATTTTTCTTGTCATCAAATTTGCAACTCGATACCTTACCTAAAATTAGTTGTACGAGCCAAACGCGTATCTTGCTGTATGATTCGGCAATAATAAAACTCCCACAATAATCGAAAAAATATCGTCCGAATTCGATAATGTAAATTCAATTCGTCGTTTGAAACGATAGACAGGAAATTCGTGACTGAACGTGTTGCACAGTATCGAATGTAAATTGATTAAATTGCTAAACAGTTTGTTGTTTAGTATGGTTTATTCATCGTGCAGATAATTACACAGAAAAATTAGCAACACTTATACATTTTATTTGATTAATGGCAAATCACTGAACAATATGGGGCATAAATATCGACAATTTCTGTTGTTTAGGTAAAAGTCGAAGTATTCAACTGTAACTTTTGAGCCAGCAAAGCTGGGGATGAATATATTTGTTTTTTCATCATTTTCTACAATGTTTGAATTTTTTGAACCAATCCGTTTGCTCGAATTATCATCAATGAACCTCAAGACTGTGCACAGTGACTTATTCTATGAAATTCAAATCGCGTCTTGATAACATCAGTACAAACAGTGAAAATTTAATCCTGAAGATGTGTTTCACAAATATACTGCAGCATAATTAATCAACTCCACTCCCGTGCTTAAGAATAGCATATTTATTGACGTATCTACTTATGCACCGGAATTTTGATGCCCTGGTGTGTCAAGTTGCACGATGATGATCAAGTACGCTACCAAGGCGAAAAATATCTGTAAATTGATATCACGACACAATTAACAGGGAATACAAGGCGGAAATTGAGGCTTTTCATCATCATCCTCCACAAACCACTTTCTCGTGGTGGGGCCGGTTCAGAATTCCGAAATTTCAAAGCTCCGAACGGTCAAATTTCCGAATTTATTCTAAACGATTTCGAATTTTCAGAAAGACTAAAGTTTAGAAAATTAGAATTCCGAATGGTCGAAATGTAGATAGCTCAAGGCTCTGACAGTCCGATGTTCCGAAAGTCTAAAATTCCGAAAGATCGAACGTGTTCTTAACGTGTCGACTAAGCGACGTGCGACGGCTTGATGTTCAAGTTTCGGATTTTTGGCCTTTCGGATCATTGAACTTTCGGGTCTTTAGCTTTCGGAATTTTTTAAATCGGTTGTATAGACTTTCGGTGAAATACCCTTTCTGAACCCTGTGAGTTCGTTGCACTAAAATTCGGAAATTTGGCCGTTCGGAGCTTTGAAAATTCGGAACTTCGAACCGGACCCCTCGTGGTATAGAAGCAAATCGAACGAGACACAGCACTTTTTCAAATTCCAGATCTTTTCATCTAAATGATTCGGCGAGGTCATATACCTATATATCGATCGGTGCTCACCTTGATCATGTACGAATAACCCAGATCGAAGAAACCGAAGGCAGACACAGCGATAGGTTTGTGCAAAATTTCTAGTGAAAACTTGAAGAGCTGGAAAAATCAATGTGATTTGTAATCTCAGATTTCCTCCTCACGCGATTGATCAGTCGCGAGCTTACCTCGTCCCTAAGTTCTTCTGGGTAGAACTTGTTCCAGACTTCGTGAAGCAGGGTCTTCGTAGCATTTCCCTGTTTTGAAAAATGTAGTAAATGTGATTTTATTTAGTTGTGTCACTCAATGATTCGTCAGCAATTTCTATATACGAAAAAGAAAATTGAATTCTAGAAATTCTCACTGCTCTTGACATCGACGTGCACGCATGTGCGATTAACAATGATTCCATCAACGTGATCAGCATCCATGTCATCATCCGAACAACATATGCGACATCGTCATCGGTATCCCCAAATATTTCGCGCGATACAAAAAAGCGTGCGTAGATTGAGTAGCAGATCGCAAGTAGATTGTTAAAGTTTTGGACGATATTGAAGAGTATCGGAACTGTAAAGCAATGAGTAACAGACTCTACCAAGTCGCAAATCTCTTCGTGCAATTTCGCGATCTTCTGGACGTCTTCGACACGTAACTGAACACTTTCAGGCTCGGTGATGACCCTTCGCGCTGTTAAATCGGCAATGCCTCGGTTTCGCATGACCCTATAAGCCGTGCTTGAACCATGCTGATCATCGGATGAGGGAAGGTTACAGTTTTGTTGAACGGCATCCTGCAACCTTTTGTTCAGAGATTCAAACAGTTTTCTGATGCAGATTACGCTTTCCGAAAATATTGCTATAGCGTTGTGACGATGAATCGATGAAATTATGAATACGATCCAGGTGTTAGAACGAGCATTATGATCACCGATTCTGATACTTATCAGCATCAAAATGAGGACACCGTTTGTTAAAATGATTTTTATGCTAAACTTCTTCCAGCTTAGACCACAATTATCATTAATTCCCAACTTCTTGACTTCATCTGATATCGCGGTTATTCCGTTCCATATTTCAATCATTTTCTCAGTCTTGAAGGCGAAAGTCGACGAAGTGAAGCAGAGATTCACTGCATGTAGAGTGAGGAGCATTGCGATGACGAATCGGCTTACTGTACTGGCTTCCATATCTTCCCATGGACGGGTATTAAGTGTATAAAAGATGAAGGACGCGTTCAGAAGAGCCAGAAAAACAGCATATGCTTTACGCATGAAACCGAGCGGACGAATAACGTTTTTCTCTACGGTGAATGGCGCCAATCCGAAAATACTCGCGAAATAGTAAATCAGATATTGAAACGGCGTGAAATTGACGTAAGTATTCATTTTTCAGCTCGGTAAATCTACGTTCCCAAAATCCCAACGAAATAACTAGAGTCTAGACTAATCTTCGCGCCTCGGATCCAACTTGAAGACTACACTTTGACGGGACGACACACCGAGCATGAAAACTCAACATGTGTCAAGCGATAATGATAACTTGCAAATCGATTGTGGTATTAGCAAAATTTTTTACGACTTTCCCGTAAGCGGACAGAAAAAGATATCGATTCCTAGAATCGTGTACATTTCTCACTATGAAAATTTCCACCTAATAGCGCACTGACTTTGTTGGCTATAATTCTTATTGGTAGAAAAAAAATATTCATTTCGAATATTGGTTCCAATGGGTCCGAACAGTTACGTTATATGTCCGCGAAATACTATATATGGTCTGAGATATTGATTATTTGCAAATATCTCATTACGTCAATATTCAACCTTCACAAGAATTGTGCTATCATTTTCTACAATCAAGACACTGAGGTGCACAATTCCTTAGGCTCCAAGTGTTGCGCGCATACGTCGAGCTATATTCTATACATCAGCGAATCGCTGATTAATGTATTGTTGCAAAATGTGGTTTGCAATGAGAAATAAATAAGTTAATAGTGCGTTCTCGAGGGAAATAAAGTGAATCAAAGTCAAATTATGTGAAATGGGCAAAAGAGTTATGTATTTTGAAATACAGGTCTGCTTTAGTAGTAGGCTAGAGCTAGACTGATTTGTTTTACAATAATATTTGTTGACGCAGCAACCGAAGTTCTTATATTTTAGAAGACGTCTTTTATATATCATATAGGCTACTATAGATGTAGATCATATAAAATTAATGATATAAGGGTGATTTTACCAAATGTAACAGTATTGTAATCAATGAAGGATAAATTGTTCAAAAAATTTCACTCGCACAATAGTTGATAATAACATTTTGCAAACAACAATGAGAATACAGTGCAGATACAATCAGAACATATCATCTTGCATCACAATCAGAGTGAAATTCTAGAATTTGATTCCAATATTGTGCTGGTTTCAATAATTTCAATAATTTCACTAATTTTAATAATTTCAATAATTTCTTGATCAATCTCTTAGGTAATATGATGATTCGGTCGGGTTATATCGAATTGTATTATGACGATCAGGTAAGCTATCACGGTGCCTAATATCTGCAAGAAAATGTGAAAAAAAAAAAAAAAAAAAAAAAAAATAGTTTTCAAGTTTATAGTTTATTGAAGTTCTGGAATTCATTCACTTGAATTCGACTCACCTTGCACGGGCACGAATATCCCAGATCGAAGAAACCAAAAGCAGATACAGTTACCGGTATTTGTAGCATTTGGAGAGAAATCATGCCGAACTAAAACAGTGGGGCCGAATTATAGTTCCGAAATTAAATGATAAAGTGCCGATTTGAGAAAACTTTCAAACGCATCCTGAGCGAAATAGACCGAAATTTTCGAATTTTCCGACTTTCGGGATTTTAATTTTCTAAACTTCAACGATATTGGAAATTCGAAATCGCCTCAAATGGATTCAGAATTCTAACCGTTCGGAACTTTGATAGTTTGGAATTTCAACCCGAAACGGTCAAAATATTAATAATGAATTCATGAATATGAACGCTTTTCGTGAATCATCAAATCACAGTCATAGCAGAGCTGCCGAGAATAAATATCGCATGAATAATTGATATCCTAAAAATATTACGAAATTTTCGATCACTCAGGCAATAGTTTTGTCGCATTTGCGTACCTCGTTCTTCAGCTCGGGTAGGGGAAATGTATTCCAGACTTTGAACAGCATCATTTTAGCAGCATTTCCCTGCGATAAATAAAAGCCGAAATTAATTTTCCCAATTTTCAACTAATGGGAATGAAATTTCCTCGATACGTATTACCTATGGGCTTAATTTCATCTGATTATTTTCACACCTGTCTGCAAGTTGTCGCAGATACGTAAGCGACGAAGAATAGCTGACCAATCGCCACCGACGTCATTAGCAAGATGCCGAATATTTTGCGTTTCAGGAACATGGTGTCTTCTTCATCTTCGATCTGAGCCAGGACTAACATACGGGAATATACCAAGTAGAAGTATAACACGAGCCTGCAACCGCATTGTATAATAGTAAGAAGAATTATGCCTGAAAATAGTTCGGTTGTCTTATCCACGAGATCGCTAAGTTTGGAGTGCAAGGCCCCAACAGTTTCGATACGTACAATCAACCGGGGAGGGTTTCACTCCCCGGTTGATTGTCTCCCAGATGATTTTTCCTCATCGAAGATATTGAAGTTTCTCCAAAATTATCGGATGATTCGGGTTTTGGGTCAGGTGGTTCGATCCCGTCGCACAGTTTCTCATTCACAAGTGCGAAACGTTGCCTGATGAAGATCAGTATTTGGGTGAATATCAATACCGCGTTAAGATCAATCAAAACTTTGATAAGGTAGAGAATCGAGGCAAAAATCGATACGGAAAGATCGAGAGAATTTGCGGAAATTATTGTCGTTACGACGAGTATATTTGCCGTTAGGGTGGTCGCGAAAATTTTTTTGAACACATTTCCACAGTCTTCGACGACTTCCAATCTTTTCATTTCGTCGCTGCATGTGATACACAGTTCGTTCAGAAAATCGACAATCTTATTTCCGATTGCAAGAAATATGATCGAGATGCAGCATGGAACCGCGTGTACCACAAGTACGGCTACACCACTGATGGGCGCCTTTGTCATGACGGAAGGTGAATTTGTGTTTGTCGCGAATTTCAGATGGTCAAATATCACCTTAGACGTCGCGAGTAACTCGACGACAATGAATATAGTCGAGTAAAGTTTAGCCGAAAAAGTAGCTGGATAGCATTTGTTATTTTTCAGGGTGAATGGCGCCAGACCGATCAATTTAGCCCAATAATAAACCGGCATTGGAGATTCCGGCAAACCCAATATCCACTTAATTCTACGTTTATAATAAGCGATCATTTCTTGATCAACAATTGCTACGAGCACAGCAAGAGTCACAATTCACTCCAACCAGAGCCGTATGAGATACTGAACAGTCCAGGGTGGTCAGTTTTAATACCGAGACATGTAATGGCCTTGTTGTACTTCGAGACTGACTCGCGCATGAGCGATCATTCTCAATTCTAAAGATACTCATTCGATTCAACCATTATCGATTAGCTAATTAAGTGCTATTAGTGAGCACCGGGACTTGGTATTGGGATCCTTGGAATGGGCGCGGCTTTGAAATTTTAGCCTTCTTTGAGTAGTTCTATTTTCGTCACTAGTTGGCGTATCGAGGTTATAAGCCCTCTCATTGGTTACTGTAGCCTTCTTTGAGCCCTTACGGAAAAGAACCCTCAAAATATCACCCTCAACTAAGCCCTCAACTTTCAGGGTGATTTCGTACCCCCAACTTGGGGGTTAACCCTGAATTGAGGGGTACCTTCAACTTGAGGAACAACCGTCAAATGGGGGTCCCTTCAACTTCAGGGTTTTTGAGGTGACTTTTTGAAGTGACTTTTGAAGTGACCCGCCACTCATCAGGGTTGACCCCTAACTATTCAGGGTCATCCCTCAATTTTCAGAGTTGTCCCAGAACGTTTCAGGGTTATCCCTCAATTGTTGGAGGTTGTCGCTCAATGTTTGAGGGATATTCCTCAATTCTTGGGCGTTTTCTCTTAATTTTCAGTATTGACCCCCAACTATTCAGGGTTATCCTTCAATTGTTGGAGGTTGTCCCTCAATGTTTGAGGGATATTCCACAATTCTTGGGCGTTTTCCCTCAATCTTCAGGGTTGATCCACCAACTTTTCACGGTTGATCCTTCAATTGATGGTTCATCCATAGGAATTGAAGGTATTACCCTGAATATTGGAGGTTGAACCCTGAAATTTCAGGGTTTCACCCCCAGAATTGAGGGTGAAACCTTGAAAATTGAAGGTTCACCCTCAAACTTGGAGGGTTTTTCCCGTAAGGGAGTAGTTCTATTTTCTGCCACTAGTTGGCGTATCGAGTTTCTAAGGTTCCCAATACATCTTCACGATGATTGGCTTGTTGATTGGAGATATTTCAGAGATTTCTATATCACGGAAGTGACGATATATATATGGGGACAATATTGCGTGGGAAAATTCTGATGATGAAGATGGGGTTATGATCAATTTTCTAAATATATTTTATTACATCAATTTTTATTGTTTACAATTACGCATTAGGTATATTAGGTTGGACTATCATAACTCTGTAATAGTGAATATGTATACTAAAAGTGCACAATCTCATAAGGTTTCTTTTTTTCTCATTACGTGGAGTTTTTCTTCGTAAATACGATGATCTGGTCTCCTCAATTCGATCCGATCATTGGAAAACCATATAACCATCCTAATATACAAGCAATCAGAGTCAATGGCGATTATCCAAAGATTTTTTTTTTTTTCTTTTTTTCCAAAGAGTCATTATCAAAATGGTTAAAAATAAACCGTGTGAAAAATAAAATTAACATTATATTATCATCGATTATTCGGAAGAAGATCGATATTTGAAGATAATTATTTACAAAACTGAATATTATTCTTCTTTTGTTATATTTATTTTTATATATTCAATTAATTAATTAATTAATTAATCAAACTAGTACCTACATAATTATGTCGTCACAGACATTCAAAGCCACACACAGTGTAATTATTATGCACACACAATAATTATTAAATGTAAAAAGGATATCGACAGCCTAATAACATAATCCCGTAAGCGCCAAAAATGGCCTATTTTTCAAACAATTTCTAATAGACGCCAAAATTTTTTTGGAGAAACGTCTGTTAGTTTGCGAAAAATTTTTTTTTTGGCGCTTACGTGACTATGTTATTAGGCTGTCGATATATACTCAGACGTTGGACTTATTTTTATTTTTTTTTTTTTTTATATATATGTAATATAGCCATGAGGATGTGTGATATCTATTATAGATGATGGATTATAGATTATTATTTCTATTTATTTATTGATATTTTTTTATTTATTTCTTTATTTATTTTTTTCTTATATATTTCTCCTTGGATTTAAAAGATAATTTAATTTAATTTCATGTAATACCTACTATATTTATATATATATATATATATGATGATATATAAATTTCGTAATATCCTGTCTACATGTAAATAATAATAATAATAACAATAATAATATGTCTATATACTATACTATATGTACAGAGGTGTGTGCAAAATATTCTTGTACATAGAATTTATAAAGTGTTGCATTCTATACTTAAAATTATTATTATTAACATACTATAGATAATATATATATATATATATATATATATATATATTGTAACTTATTGTTTATGTTTCACCAGCTGAAGGCCGGTGAAATTAAACAAGTTCGCGTGAGTTGTTTGTCACGGGTAATGATTTTGGAGCTCCTCTGGGGAAAGTTGAAAAAACCCTTTATTGACCCTAATGCAGACTCAGGATAGGTGTTAAACTACCGTCGCTGCCTCCCTACAGACTTGGGATATGTTTTAACTTTTCAGACTCAGGTACCAATGATACACGGAAAAAAATAATGTTTTGAAACAAATAAATTTGCTTTGCTTCAAGTAAATGAATTACTTGTCTATTAGCAAGTAAATGTGTATTAGGATCAAATAAATATTTCATCGAACGAAATATTTTTCATAATACGAGCAAACGCACAATAACGTGTGGCAAGTAGGAGATATTCCGCTCGAAAAATTAATTTGTTACCAACAAAAAACAGATGATGTGTGTGAAATTTCCGATTATTCCACGTGGGAAATGGATTTTTCCGTCTAGATCAATGTTTCTTTATTTCATATAAATCACTTTTCAACTCAATTCAATATATTGCTCAAGATGATTACAAATTTCTCGTATGAAATGATTAATTTATTACGTGATATTCGACGAACCTATTTGAAAAAATAATTGATAGATCGAATGAAATGCCCAATTACTTCATCCAAGAAATTGAATCTTTTGTCGACATAAATATATTCACATACCCATAGTAAACGCTACTCTGCTCAAGGAAACGCCTTTAGTATAATGAATACAACTTGACTACCAACGATCATAAATATTTCTAATTCGAAAAATCGAGTTGCTTGCTATCGATAAATTGCTGCTCTGTGCGGTCAAAAATATACTCAGTTTCAATAAATATTTCTTCGGTGTCATAAAATATTTTTTTTTATTCAGTTAACAAAAATATTATACAATTAATACTATTATTATTATTTTATTAATTATAATTTAATTGACTATATATAATTGTATTCTATTAGAGAAGATTGGTTTGAAGTGTCAGTGAGACAGGTGGTATCCAGAAACCGACAGTAGAAGAAGTGTCTAATAGAAGTAAGAAAGAGAAAGATCAGTAAAAACCAATAAGCTGCAAAGGCAGAGAAGAGACAAAGCAGTCGGAAAAAGGGATTTAGAGGAGATAGGAAGGAAAAGGGAAAGGGAAAGAAACGGAAGAAAAGTTCAGGATCATGTATTAATTATAATTATTAATAATAATTATTATAATAATTATAAATATTATATTATTTATTATTATTATTATTAATATTATTATTATTATATTTTAATACAATTTTGAGTTACCTTAAAGCTATAAGTTACATTTGGTTTTTGTTATCCTTTATAAAAGTCATTCCACGTCAAACGGGACGGAATCAACCAAAAATTTTCATCAATCCTTGCGATTCCCGTGAATTTTTAATCGATGATAAAAACGTGTCCCGGTTGACGTGGAATGAGTCATAACTCAGTTATTAATATACATAGCGCTTAATTGCAACCTATTTTTGTCGTGTAATAGATTAACTGACCAGATTACTGAAATACGAGAATGCAAATAAAAATGAAAACGAAATCAACATAATAAGAAGGTTGAAATCAGATTAAAAATAAGGGATGCATTTTTTCCCATCTGACATTACATGTATAACACAGGGCGAATAATCTGCAATACTTGCTTGAGATATATATCCCCAGTGATCCGTTTCTATCACTTCAAATGCTTGCAAATGATTATTTGCAGATACAGTTCGCAGTCTTGTAAATAAAAAATAAACTTCTTCTGATCTTTCGATAATAATTACGTACTGAATTTTGCCAAATGAAGGTAGAAGACTATTGCTATTTAAAGCTACAATCATATTTGGAGCATAATGTGTTCCATTAATCTGAACCCAGGATACAGTCATTTCTACCTCGTCAATAGAAGATGATATGAGATTTTTAAAGTCATCATAATAAGACGAAAGGCTCAACGCTGATGTGGACTTAACACCCAGAGTCAGGCGTTTTGGAAATCCAATTTCTGACACAAACCTGTGACACATTTGTAACTGATGTCTTAACGCTAGAGTATATGCTGGATTTTTTCGACTTGTCACAGCCTTTGCATAATCTTTGAACAGCTTATGTTTGGCTTCAAAACGTATACAAGAGAGATATTTCAATGGCCCTAGTGCTTGCATGATTCTAGCATAATGCGTCAGGATATGGTGCTTCGGTTTTAGAGTATCATTAAAAACTTTTATATACAATGAATTATGTTCTTCAACCACATTTGAGAAGTGTTGTGGCATTTCTTCATTTAATGCGGGTGCCATTACAATTGTAATAATTTCTCTAAGAGTTAGGTATAATTTCCAAGTTTGGTTATCAGCGGGCACGAAATCACCAATTATTAGGCCAAGATTGCGGACAAGAAATAGCATTTCGGACGCCGAAATTATTAATTTTTCGGCTTTTAAGTTTGGTTCCCTAAGCGAAGGTGGACAATTTGCATTTTGATTGCCACTATTAAAAAATTGTAATCTAGAATTAAATGTACCGAGTGTGAAGTATTTCTTTTTAAATATAAACTCATTCAATATTTTAGGAATGTCATACCTGCATACACCTTCTAATATATCATGCATTGGGTCAACGCATGCATTTTTTATCACATGGTAATTTGGAACCGTATTAAAAACGCACTCTTCATTAATACCGTGGCTTTCTAGAGCGCACTGTTCAGCGTAATTTTCTATCGTCCGAATGACTTGACAGTTTTCAACTAATAACTTCGTACACTCGCATTTTGTCGCGAAACACAGTCGACAATAATACGTAGCAGAAAAACTCTTGGCAAATCCAAGGATCGTATTTAGTCCTAAATTATCTCCAAGAATTGCAGACAGAGCAAAGTAGACTTTTTTTCTTTTACCATTAATGTAAATGTCAACACCATTTATTTGTAAATCAATAATTTGTTCAATTATGTTGTTAAAAATTAGTTTATTCCCTAATTCGGCATGGTCTTTTGAATTGTGCAATTGAAGGAGAAATATATTCTCGAGCATGCTAGAATATTCGTAAGGTATACACGGAATTGTGCAGTACACTGCACCAAGCTTATGAATACCTGCGTGTGACCCTAGAGGATTATTTATTTCGAAATCATCGTGATAAATGAGAAGTGGAAACACTAATCTACCTGCCAGTTTTTCGGTAGTATCTTTCCATGCCGTGCCTTGTATAATTGAAATGATAGCTGTACTTCTTCTGACTCTTTCAATGTTGGAGACTATTGTCTTAAATACACCTGGTAATTGAAGAAATTTTGTCAATAGCAATTTGAGTGGAATAACTTGTATAGTTTTCTCAATTACACGACATTCAGTTTGGAAATTAACGTGACGAGGTTGTAAGGAAGCATCAACATAAACAGCTATCGGTTTAATTAAACAATTCAATTCTTCGAGAAAGGTAAATGTTAAATGCTCGGTTTTGAAATCTAAAAATGCATTTTGTGTAATTTCAAGCATCTTGCAAACTGTGTCACTATTATCGATTGCCGAGTTTTTGCACTCCTCTTTTATTACATTGAGACAAATAGAATTGAAGAAATTACTCATAGTGCTTATCATCGCATTGATATGAGCTCTCGGTATGCTACTTTTGCAGTACAATTCTGTAATAAGACAAGTAGCACTCTTCGTTACGTTATTTTCAAAATGCTGTAATTCGGTGGTTGTATTTGAGACGATAGTATTTTCATCAAAATTTTCAGATATATCATCCGGAATAGATAAAGGATTATTATCTAGCTCATCAAAATCTAAATTGCTACTTTGCTGCTGATCTACAATCTGCGAAAAGTCTTTATCGGCATGTTTTTTATCAGTATGCTTAGCAATTAAATGTCGTTTGTATGTGTAAATATTATTGAATTTACCAATGCATGAATATGGGCAATGGCACTCTGCGAGCATACGAGATTTGTGTCTTAGTTTGGCATGCCTCAATAAATTGACTGGATCCAGCAAGGTGGAGTCGCAAAACGGACAAGGGTACATGTTGCAATTAATTGAATTCTACAGATAGAAAAACAAAATATTATTTTGAAATAAAATCTGGCTAAAAATCAGAAATCAGTAGATTTATGGAATAACAAGTAAAATGATGTATCCTGGGTTGAGATCAGTTCAATTTTGATTGTGAATAATCTATTGAACTTGTTCCGGACCTTGCTGAGTTTGCTGCTCAGGCTGGTCAACAAGAATTTTAATAATGTTGGCAACGTACGATATTTTTTTGTCCCATTTTGTATTGAATTTGTATAATCCTCTTTGAATCATTATCCATATGTGTTCACTTTCTAGAGAATACTGAGCGTCGAACACATGGAACGACTTGAAGCAAATATCTATTGCTTGGAGAGTAGAATCGACTTTATATAACATTTCATCAATGCATACATATGATTCGGTAATTTGTGAGAGCTCGGACCCAACAACAATAATTTGTGGCTGAAATTGCAAACTCATGCTCCGTAGTTTTCCAACTCTTTCCTCTCGAGCAGTCGATATATCTGCCGGACACTGAAACATGACGTACATACGTAAATATTTAGCATAATCAATACGAAAAATCAATTTTTCAATAACTATACCTTCGATTCCGAATTTTTTTTTATTAAAAAAAAATTGTTGTTAAGGTTGTACGCGCACGACGTAGGGAGTCGAAATAAAATCTAAATTTTTTTATCTTTAAAATAAAAAAAACAATCGTGTAAATTAATATATTTAATTTATATCTCATTTAAGACCATTCAAAGTCCGCTAAAGTTAATTATACAATTATTTTTGAAAAAATCAAATCTTATCTGAATTCGGTATTTATTTGCAAGAAATATATCTGGCAAAACCGCATGTAATAGCTGTGTGCGTTGTTTGTTTATAACTGTCATGCAGTGTTTGTTTTTTTATAACCCTGAAAGGTATTTTTTTTTTAAATGAGTGATCAGCAAGTCAGTTTTCTATAAAAATAAAATAATTTATTTAGGCTTTTGATTGATGAAATTTAAATTCTGTAATCTTTGATTTCAGAAAAATAAAGTCATTACCTATAACCGACTGAAGCAAGCAGTAATTATTTAATTTCGAAATGCGCGCCACTTTTCGTTCTACGTTGCCAAACTTTCACAACCCCTCTATTTCATTTATTTTTAATCATGTCTGACAGATAATTTAGTACATTTTAGATTATTTCAATTAAAATATCTCCGAACTCACACGGTAGAATACTTTTTTAATAATTTTTACATAATCTACGAGAATTGAATAATATAAACGTCAGTTTTCTAGATTTTAATCTATAGCAGTTATGGCTGAATTATATGAAAAATGCGTGTTTCAAACGGGATTGCCCATAGTATACATGTTAAATATGCAGTTTTCAAAAATTAATTATGCAAAAACTACACGTCAGATCTTACTCAAAAAATTAAATTATGTGTATTTAATATCGATTAATAACATATTAAAAATTCAGCTCGTGATCTATACTTTGCTTTAGTGCGCGTACAACCTCAAAAAGAAGGATTTTAAAATCTCAATCAAACTGCAGAGCTTTCAATTTTTTTTTTTTTTTTTGGTGTAAGTTCTGTTTCGTAAAAAATACTTATTACAATTGTTTGAAGACAATTGGAGAACAATAAGTTAAAACATCTTCGTATATAAATTATACATATGCATATACTCACTTTGGCATAAAGAATTAAACTGTCTTTCGAGTTAGCAGTACCAGGCTTCCATGAACTGTTTTTGTTCTTTTTTAAAATGGTTTGAGGTGGAATAAAGTGAGGCAATAACAGCAGCTGCGCTGTAACGATAGAATCTGCGTATCGAGGATAATAATTGAAATATGAGAGTGAAAATGTAAGAATGGTTGGTAAAATTCATATAGCCATATCCGTGATTAAATTCACATGCGCGCACCTTGATTTAGACCTTCTTTTGACAACGACGTTTGCAGTTCCAGCCCTGTAATATCTTTTTTCTGGAGTTTATATTCATCTGATATGATGGTAAAGAATGTATTCCACTTCTCAATGTCAATAGTAGTTTTAGTGAGCTTCATGGAACAAAAATCTTCGTTTATCAATTCATGCCCCTTTGGATGTTTTAGAGGTATCCAATTATCAAAAAGGGCATGAATTTTACTGTCGTTACTATTTTTGACTTCTCTACGCCTAAGTGCAAAAGTGACTCTCCAATGTTGCAGCACAATATCCCATGGCGCAATATTTTGTGCCAGCCATTTTTGGCTTACATGGACAGCATCGTCAGCTATGAGATCTGCACAAGACAGAATTAAATTAGAAACAAATGTCAAATTCTAAGTGGACCAGTGACGATAAGTCTGTTATAAGAACTTGCCAGATGTAACAAATGTGAGTTAAAAACCTTACCATGGGATTCATCACTAGATTCGTCTCTGTCGCCCGAAGAACCTTCTAATATCTTTAAGGCATTCAATGAATTTCTATATTTATTTTTGAGCATTCCACGAGCAGGCACAGGTTTGTTGGTACGTGAATCACACTTTCGGATAGCTTCTACGAAGTAGCATTCTTTATCCTCTGTAGGGAAAACTTTAACGATTTCCTTCGCCAAGTATTCGAAGTCGTTATCTTTCAGCCTATGAATGATTATTATTATTATTGTACGGAATATTAAAATCACTAACGCTTTTTTTTTTTTAGTATATTGTTGTTTCCAATCTATCATGCTATACTTAATCATCGTTCAATTATGATATTAGATATCAGTTTTAATTCGAACAATACCGTTTCTCAGTTGTATTTAATATGGTCGATATTATGCGCTCCACGACGATTTCTTGGCCTCGCTTGTTCAATTTTGGTTGTTGGCTTTTTTTGTATTTTTCAACTATTGTGGAAGCCAGTAAGTCTTTTCGCAAAATTTTTTCAACAGACGGCAATAGTCTTATGTTAAAATATCGTTTTTCAATGCTATTACTGGATGTTACTACATCTACAGTCTCAGCTGGCTTCGATGTCTGTTAATGAAATAAGTAATAACAAGTGATAATAGGTTTTTATATTTAAAATGGAAATGACTGACGAACTTTTACCCCGCGAAAGGAAAAATTCTCCACTTTTCAAGAAAAATCAACATTAAATATGATAAAAAATTATCAATAATGAGAACTTACACTTGCACCGTTATCCACGCCGACTATTTGTTGAGGAATAGATTCATTTTTAAATACTTCACCCCAGTTCTTTATGAATATGGATTGTGGCCCAATAAGAGGTATCAGTTCTTGGATCATTCGTTCGTTCAAATTAGGGAGTGCATCTTTATTTATTTTGTTTGCTATAGAACAAAGCCGTGCGTCATTATCGAATAATAGATATGGGGCTTTCCACGCCAACACGACCAGCGTTAAACCCTGACCATCTCGAAATCATCTCAGGTGTTTTCTCAACATTCTACTCAGTGAAAAATGCATCCAGATTTTTTTTCGATTTTTTCATAAAGCCGTTTTTTTTTTTTAATATTTTTGAGAAAACCGATTTTCAAAAATCTGAAAAAATTCTAAAAAATCCAGGGGATGATCTAGAACAGCCCCCCCATTCTCAAACATGTGGAAAGAATTTTCTTCTATCTATTTTTTCACCTTATTCGGAATTTAGAAATTTTTAGAACTGAAATTAACCGTGTCAGAGATAAATTCGGGTCAAATCGTATCAGAGAAATCGTATGAGTGGGATCGTACGGATCAATAGCAAGTATGAGGTCGAAGTTCGTAACGTTAATGCAACAAAATGTTCGCCGAAAATTCTCAAATTCAAGGCTCGAACGGTTCAAATGAATCAAGAACGGTGCATAATTCGTCAAATTGTGTGAAACATGTTCATCTTGCATATTTTATAATTCCAATAACATTTGAATGACGAAATATTGCATTTCTTCAACGCAATATTCTGTTACGTTAACGTTACGAACTTCAACCTCATTAGCAAGTGCCGGTATTTTATTTTTTTTTTTCATACATCAAAATTTCCAAATCCCGATTTAAGTGAAAAAAAGAAATATAAAAAAAATTCCTACCACATTTTTGAACATGGGGGGCTTTTCTATGTCATTTGCTGGATTTTTGAAAAAATTTTAGATTTTTGAAAATGGGCTTTCTCAGTGGGATTCAAAAATGTAAAAAAAGTAAACGGCTGAACGAAAAAATCTGAAAAAAGATCTGGACGCATTTTCCACTGAGTAGAATGTTGAAAAAAAACCTGAGATGATTTCGAAATGGTCGGGGTTTAACACTGGTCGAGTTGGCGTGGAAAGCCGCATATACACTTGTGAAAATATTTGATATAAAGTGAAGGAAATTTTTTGACAGATACCCGTTCATGAAAATTAAGATGCAGTGTTTTAAAAATGATAACGTTTTGAGTCGGTAATATTACTATGCCCATGTATAAATTATCAAAAAGATGGTAATTTTCATTGAAAAATGTTCAATTTTCCGAATCCTGTGTATTGAATTCAATATTTTCTATATTAATCTCCATATAAATATATTAAAATCATGATAAAATGGTATGAATTTCTATTTCGTATACGATGTTTGTAATTTTAAAGAGGAACATCAGCTTGCCGCGTAAAGGAAAATTCATAGGGAGGGTTGATAGTGTTGAGCTACAATCCCTCCTGAAATCTCTCAGCTGTACGTGGCTGTACGCCGATCAAAACGACTCGCGAAAGAAAAAAAACACTGTACACGGCAACGAGTGTGCCATGATTGCCCTGCTTTAGCGTGAAAAACGATAAAATATCGCATTTTTTAAGAATTTAAAAATGGCTCAATTAAAACGCTTAACAATTTGAGAGGCCATAGAATATATATTAAAAAATGTATTTTGAAAATTTCATTTAGTTATCATGATTTTTATCAAGCTGATGTACCTCCTTAACACGAAATTCTGTTTCTACACATGTAAAATTAAACTTTTTTAACAGTATAAAGACAGATATATTAACTTACTTGAGAAGCTTTCAATGCAGTCGACCAGTTCCCACTTTGTCAATAATTCTTTAACATATTCGTCTGCCATTTCACTGATGCACTTATTTTATGATTAATATCAAAAATTTGGAATGAATTTCGCGCAGCTTGCCTTCAAGTATGTTCAACTCCGCCAAGCAGGCAAACACGATCAACCATGGCAACGCGTGTCTTTTTTTCGGTTGTTTGTTTGCAACGTTGGTTTTTCGTAGAGCGCTGCAATAATAATATACAGGGTGGTCTCTCTAGATCGCCCCATACAAGTATCCCGAAAATTTTAAAGAATACAAGAATACAAGTTTCCCATAAAAATTAAGGGGTATCAAGGGGGACGAATAATTCTGATATAAGTTCACTTCCAGTTTGGCCCACCCTTACGGAAAAAACCCTCAAATTTAAGGTGTAAATTCG
Source organism: Tenthredo mesomela (assembly GCA_943736025.1). NCBI lineage: Eukaryota > Metazoa > Arthropoda > Insecta > Hymenoptera > Tenthredinidae > Tenthredo > Tenthredo mesomela. Next base: position 56,923,422 of record OX031014.1, read on the forward strand.
CACCCCCAAAGTTTTGGGGGTTTACCTTGTATTTGGGGTAAAATTTGAGGGTAAACCCTGAGTTTTTTTTTTTTTTTTTTTCACCCTTTGTTTTCAATTTACCCCGTAGATTTGAGGGTTTTTTTTTTTCGTAAGGGCACTTCAGAGATATCGCAATGAGCTTCTGATTTCAGATATTAAGGGAACACGTATATTATTTTGACAACGAGTGGCTGAAATAGTATAGAAGACGAATTCAAAAACGTAAAAGACAATTTTTTTAATAATTTTTTATTTAAATTTTTCCTATTTTTTTCAAATCGTTTTTGATTCTTTGCTTGAATTTAAATTTTTTTGATGCAAAATCCAAATTTCACCTTATCGTTGTCAAACCAACAGTTGACAAATGAAATGAACAAACATTTTGTAAAAAACTTAAAATTAAAACCACTTTTTCAAATCCGAAAACAGTTATTTGTAACTGAACACATTCATTGATGGTATTGAATAATTTTGGCGTTTTAATCAACGGCACCGCTTTTTCGGATCGAACAATATATGTACGTTGCGATTAAACGAAATATTTGAAAATTCAAAGCAACCATTATTTTGGGACTACCAATATTTGTTTCCTGCAACCAAATAGAATATTGGGATCTAAAAAATGAATTATTGCGGTAATGAATAATTTTGTCCCTACTTTCGATAACACTGTTTTTTTTTGGATAAAGTGATATCTATCTGTGGCGACGAATTAGAATATTGAGAACGAATAAATTTTGTTCTTGTAATAGCTAATCTCGGTTCTTCCATCCCAAGCAACCACTTTGTTGGATATAGCAATATCTATTTGTAATAAGCAAATAGAGTATTGGAATCGAAAAATTTCATTACTCGTATTAAATAATCTTGTTGTTTTATTTCAGGAAACCGCTTTTTTGGTTCAAGAAAAATATGTTTGTGGCAACGAAATGGAATATTGGTATCTAAGACATGCATTCAAGAAAATTAATTAATAGGCGCAATGATAATTATAGTACGAAATCAAATAAAATTTTCTTGTGATGAGTAAATATGCCTTGAGTAAATTGGATTACTTGAATCAAATAATTTTTTTTTTCCGTGTAGCTATACCGTCGCTGTATAAGTCAAACGCACCGAAGCTGCCTATTACAGACTTGGGATATGTGTGTTCCCAGACTCAGATACCAATTATAGCTGTATCGTCGCTGTACAACCCACTCACCGAAGCTGCTTGTTAGCTAAGAATGATTTTAAGTTATTGAAGTAAAGCTAAATGCTTGTGCTGAAATTTTGAATGAAACGAAACAGGTTATAAGAAAATAGGTAAACGAAAATCAGATTCGAGGTTATGCTATTTTTTATTTTAAACGGTTGAAAACCTAGTTCCCCTGGAACTTCTATTTACAAAATAATAATAATAATGTGAAAACATAAGATAATAATCTGTGAATTTTGATGAAATGAAATGAAATGAAAGAATACAAGAATGATTGGATGAATGAAATGAAATGATCTTATTTTACCTTAACCTACGCGCGCTTGCTCATGTTCGGACTTTGGGTTTGCTTTTTCTATTCTTTGATTTCTATCTGTTATTTGCTGTTTTACCTGATTTTATATTTTGATTTTGATAAATTTTCAATTTGAATGTCGTTTTGACCAATCTAATTGTTTTTATTTAAATTTTACGTTAACGATATATCCGTTTTTAGATAATTATTCTTTGCAAAGTGAAATTATAAGATTGTGCCCGCTTTTGGGTCTTTTAGCTTATGCTCTATGAAGAGTGATTTGAATAATAATATGATACGAGTTGGTTGGCCGTTTTGGCACGAGTCCGCTGACTAGCCATGATATGGCCGTCTTTTATACTCATAGTGACGTCATAATAGCTGAGCGCGTATGCGCGAACGCTATTGCGCGCGATAATGCTTCTATTCGCTCGTGATCACCTGGGTTATCAGAGTATAGCTGTTTTGGCTAATTAGCTATAGTGCGATTTCGTTACAATATATATATTTATATATGGGTATATAATAGCACGACTAGGAATTTTATAAAATTCATCATTATCCCCCTGCAGTTTAGTTCCAATAAACTGGGGAACGGACATTTTTTTTTTCTCCTTCTTCTTCTTCTTTCCCTTATTTTCTCTGTACAAATACTATTACATATAATTATATACCTATATAATATATATATATATATATTCAATTACTTTATTTAGCAATAAAAATACGTACTACATATTAAGCTGCTCCATTAATAATTATTTATCATTATTATTATTATTATTATTATTATTATTATTATTATTATTATATGAGTTGTATGAAATAAAAATTTATTCATTTATTCATTCATTATTATTTTATTTATTTATCTATTCATTTATTTCATTGTTTTTATTTTCTTCTAATAATCGCTTATATACGCACGTATACATATATATATATATATATATATATATATACTTAAATCAAGGGAGAAACAATGATATAATATACATATTATATGATCCATGCTGCACCTTAATTATTTCGAACTTTATATTATTATTATTATTATTATTATTATTATTATATATATATATACAGGGTGTCCCAGAATTCGCGACGAATAATTTACAGGGTAAATCTTGATCGAAAACGGGATCGAAATTTCCTTAGCCGTTTTTTCCGGTAATGCTTAGATTTCTCGTTATAATTATTTTAATTTCAGTCAATAACGTGCGATTTAAGAACGGGCGCTTGTCGGTGTGATCGCCGCTTGGTTGTGTGCACTTTGTTTCGCGGCGACAATAGGCTGGGAGACGCGCATACAACCGAGCGGTAATCACATCGACGAACGGCCGTTCATAAGTCGCGCGTCGTTGGCTGGATTTGAAATAATTATAACGAGAAATCTAAGCATTACCGGAAAAAACGGCTAAGGAAATTTCGATCCCGTTTTTGATCAAGATTTACCCTGTAAATTATTCGTCGCGAATTCTGGGACACCCTGTATATATATATATATATTTATATACATATTTATATACAATATTATTACTGCAATCACGATATATATATATATATACAATCACGATATATATATATATATACAGTGTTGTGAAAATTGTAATTAAATTTTTTTTAATTACTCATTACTTTCGTAATGTGTAATTGAATTTTTATTTAATTACACATTACTTTGGTAATGTGTAATTAAACTTTATTTAATTACACATTACTTTGGTAATGTATAATTAAACTCGGTTTAATTACACATTACCAAAGTAATGGGTAATTAATTGAGTAATTCCATTACAAATGTAATTAGTGACTCGCAACACTGCCCGGGTAACAATTTGAAGTGGCAGCCGTATGGCCGCTACATGGCCAACCGACCAAGCCAATGTGGCCGCCATGTCAGCCGACCCCGGTTTTATCATGGCTAGTACCTGGCAACGACGACCAAACTATGTCGCTCCTTGATGGCAGCTAGGTGGATAAACAGCATGGTTTACTTATGGTTTCGACCTGGCAGCGATATGGCGGCGCTATCTCGCTGCCATGTGGAGGCCAACTAGTTGCCAGGTAACAATCCAACGCGGCAACCATACGGCCGCTACATGGCCAACTCACCTAACCAATGTGGCCGCTATGTCGGCAGTGGTCGGTTTTATCATGGCTTTTACCTGGCAACGACGACCAAACTATGTCGCTCCTTGATGGCAACTAAGTCGATAAACAATATAGTTCATTTATGGTTTTGACCTGGCAGCGACATGGCAGCGCTTACTCGTTGCTATGTGTGGGCCATCTGGTTGCCAGCAATTTTGATACCTCTCTGAAACATGAAAGCCATGAAGTAACCATGAAATTTCCCCAGTTAGCTGTCATGTGACAGTCACCCTATTTTGGAACCAGCACCGCTCCTTGAGTTCTATTTTACTTTTAGGTATATATTTCATTCACACAGTAGTCATTCCAAAAGAACTGTTATGAACTATACTACCGGGTAGGCGGTATGAGTCACTTGACTCGTAGGTGAATTATGATTGTGGTCGGCCGGCAACGGGTAGGTGTAGTCAAGCCAACGTTACTTTACTTGCGAGCGTTGTCGCTCATCTACCGGCATAGCAAGGTACTAAGGTAGGTGGCGACGCATTGTATAGACCAGGTAAATGCCAGGCTACCTTAAGACATGGCCGTGCCAGCTTGCCCCACGTAAAAGCTATATGGCAATGCGAGGTGGCGGCCAGGTAGTTGCCAGCGGTCGCCAGTTAACGTTAAGACACAGCAGTACCAGGTTGGCCCACATCAAAGCCATATGGCATCGCGAGGTGGCGGCCAGGTAGTCGCCAGTTAACGCTAAGACACGGCAGTACCAGGTTGGCCCACATCAAAGCCATATGGCATCGCGAGGTGGCGGCCAGGTAGTCACCAGCGGTCGCCAGCGGTTGCCAGTTAACGTTAAGACACAGCAGTACCGGGTTAGCCCACATGAAAGCCATATGGCATCGCGATGTGGCGGCCGAGTAGTTGCCAGTTAACGTCAAGATACGGCAGTACCAGGTTGGCCCACATAAAAGCCATATGGCATCGCGAGGTGGCGGCCAGGTAGTCGCCAGCGGTCGCCAGCGGTCGCCAGTTAACGTTAAGACACAGCAGTACCAGGTTAGTCAACATAAAAGCCATATGGCATCGCGAGGTGGCGGTCAGGTAGTCGCCAGTTAACGCTAAGACACGACAGTACCAGGTTGGCCCACATAAAAGCCATATGGCATCGCGATGTGGCGGCCGAGTAGTTGCCAGTTAACGTCAAGACACGGCAGTACCAGGTTGGCCCACATAAAAGTCATATGGCATCGCGAGGTGGCGGCCAGGTAGTCGCCAGTTAACGCTAAGACACGACAGTACCAGGTTGGCCCACATCAAAGCCATATATGGCATCGTGAGGTGGCGGCCAGGTAGTCGCCAGTTAACGTCAAGACATGGCAGTGCCAGGTTTGCCCGTATGAAAGCCATATGGCATTGCGAGGTGGCGGCCAGGTCAATGCTAGGTAGTGACGGGACATCGCAGTGCCAGCTTGGCCCACATAAAATCGATTTCGTGGCGCAAGGTGGCGGCCAGGATGGTGCAACATTGGTAGCCTAGCTTAGTTAGCCATATTATCGCCATGTGAAAAGGCCATGTTGAAACCATATAGCCGCCGCATGGTTATCGAACATTGGCCTGCTATGTGGCTGGCCCACAGCATTGCCGTGCTCATGCCACATGGCATTAATGTGGCTTGTGGGCTGGCCATGTAAATTGTTACCCGGGTGCCTATATATCGACGGGTCCTAATGAAACAACGCTATCTCGCCGTGCTGACTAGAAACGCTTTATCCCACCGTGCCGGTTAGAAAAGCGCTATTTTGCCGTACTGGTTAGAAACGCCCTACCTCGCCACACTGGTTAGAAAAGCGCTATCTCACCGTGTTGGTTAGAGAAGCACTATTCCACCGTTACGGTTTAAATTATTGTCAATTTATATATGGGGCATTCCACGCCAACTCGACCTGCCGCGGACCCTCACCATTTTTGATTTCTTTTTTCTTCGAGTATGATGGAAGAGAGGGCGAAAAATGAACGTCTGAATTATTTCAGATTTTTTGGGCCCCCGGTTCAAAAGTTGATTTTCTTTCAGGTAGAAATGTATTTGCGGATCCGATAGTCGTACGAAAAAATCACCCAAATGAAAAAGTTTGCCAATAATATGAGGTGAAAAAAACTAATTTTTTTACAATTTTTCAATATTCATGGACGCTGTTTTTTCGATAAAACACTCTTAATTTGGAATTTCCACTGTGTTAGCCGTCATCGATTTTTTTGTAATTTTTACCACAAATTCTTTGTGAAAATACGAAACTTTTGAGACTATGCCAAAAGTGGTACTAGCTCTGGTTCAGATTCCAGAATCAAATGAATTTCGATTAAACTGAAAATACGAGTGAAGTGGACGCACTGCAAAAACGATTTGAGCTATGTTTGACGTATTGCATTTGTATGGTACCATATCGCGTGTCTAATGGTATAAGATCGTATCCGCCCTTTTTTTTTTTTTCCTCAATTTCCGACTTCTCTGAAATATCGATGTATTTTTGCGTTTCAGAAGTTTTTGGACCATTGCAAAGAGAAAAAAAAAAATGGCGGATACGACCTTATACCATTAATAAATGTGATGAAAAAAAATAAGTTGGTGGTAAAAGAGTGGATCCACCAAACATACGACCTTTCACCTTTATTTATTTTTGCAGGTAATTTCAATTATGAATCCATATGTTTTGGGTACTTTTACAGTGAACGCCGAAAAAAAAAAAAGTGTACGACCTTTTACCACCAAAATCGCCTTTTTGGCGGATACGACCTTATACCATTAGACACGCGATATAGTATCATACAAATGCAATACGTCAAACATAGCTCAAATCGTTTTTGCAGTGCGTCCATTTCACTCGTATTTTCAGTTTATTCAAAATTCATTTAATTCTGGCATCTGAACCAGAGCTAGTACCACTTTCGACATGGTCTCAAAAGTTTCGTATTTTCACAAAGAATTTATGGTAAAAATTTAACAAACATCGATGACGGCTAACACAGTGGAAATCCCAAATTAAGAGTGTTTTATCGAAAAAACAGCGTCCACGAATATTGCAAAATTCTAAAAAAATTAGTTTTTTTCACCTCATATTATTGGCAAACTTTTTCATTTGGGTGATTTTTTCGTACGACTAACGGATCCGCAAATACATTTCTACCTGAAAGAAAATCAACTTTTGAACCGGAGGCCCAAAAAATCTGAAATAATTCAGACGTTCATTTTTCGCCCTCTCTTCCATCATACTCGAAGAAAAAAGAAATCAAAAATGGTGAGGGTCCGCGGCAGGTCGAGTTGGCGTGGAATGCCCCATATGTATCAATAATATGAAAATCATTGAAACACGGATCTGTTTATTTCACTTTTCCAGAAAAAATCGTTTCATTAAATCAAAACTAGAATAATTTTTTTTCACAACGTCTGCAGTCAGAACTCAGAAGGTATAGAAGTTTCAGCATAGTGATGAAGAAGCCTGTGTAGTAGATGTTTATTTAGTATTAATATTTCAGCTATATTGTAATTAGATGATCGTCAATAACACGCACCGCATTTTTCAAATTTGTATTTATTGTACAATAGCAACAACTCCAACACTGGTAAAATGGGTATTGACCATTGGACGAAACAGAAACATTTTTAAATCCAAAATAATTGATGAATGCAAACACTGATGGCAGAGGTTACCTGATTGCTGAATAATTCAACCTACTTGAAGCTTTGTAACAGATTTCTAGAAAGTCGAACATCTTTGGAAAATGTGTCAAAGAGTTGGTAGTTACAATTGAAGATAAATTCTATATTACTTACAAAATATATAATATAATACATAATATATATATTAGACTGACAGTTATTTTGGCTTTCGACGAAATGTTTCGCTCCGAGTACATGAATGGGTTCGAAATAAATTTAAAAAAAGCCTCTCCAAATTTTAGCCCTTAATTTTAATATTTAGGGGTGCCGACAGCCCCTTACTTTTTCCCATTTGAATAACATGGGCTTTTTGACTGTTTTAATCAATTTTTTTCTCGAAGGCCCAATTATTCGTCAAAAAATCTAAGATTCAGCAACAATGTCGTTGATGATACTCTCCTCCAGTAAAACAAAATTTGTCCACATCCATTCGGAATTCCATGTTGGTTCCCATCTCTAACTTATTGTGAGACTTTCGAGCGAAGCGAAAGAATTGTTCTTTCCTACAAAGTTGTTGAATATTCTTCGTCAATGTCGTACCTCATCAACTCATCAAAATGTGTAACTCGCATTCATGTTCATAACTTCGAAAATCACCCCCATCCCCTAAAAATCGTAGTAAAAATGGTGGGTAAATTTAAAAAAAAAAGTGGTTTGGTTATAAAAATGATTCGTTTTCAACAGGAGGGTTACGCAAAGAATTTTTTTTTTTTTTTTACATCCTTCTTCGATACATTCTTTGAGTTACCCCCACCTACGAAAATTGGAAAAATAATATTTTTAATTTTTTTTTAATTTTTTTATTTGATTTTTTTATTTTGTTTTATTTTAAGCTCGCTACATAGAATAACGCATCAACCAAAATCGATAACATTGGATAGCGATTTTTCCAATTTTTTGTAGATAGGGGTGACTTAAAGAATGTATCGAAGAAGAATGTAGTAAAAAAATAAAAAATATTCTTTTTGTAACCCTCCTGTTGAAAACAGATCATTTTTATAGCCAAACCATTTTTTTTTTTTTTTTTTTTTTTAATTTACCCACCATTTTTGGTACGACTTTTAGGGGATGGGGGTGATTTTCGAAGTTATGAACATGAATGCGAGCTACACATTCTGATGAGTTGATGAGGTACGACATTGACGAAGAATATTCAAGAACTTTGTGGGAAAGAACAATTCTTTCGCTTCGCTCGAAAGTCTCACAATAAGTTAGGGATGGGGACCAACATGGAATTCCGAATCGATGTGGACAAATTTTGTTTTACTGGAAGAGAGTATCATCACCGACATTGTTGCTGAATCTTAGATTATTTGACGAATAATTGGGCCTTCGATAAAAAAATTGATTAAAACAGTCAAAAAGCCCATGTTATTCAAATGGGAAAAAGTAAGGGGCTGTCGGCACCCCTAAATATTAAAATTAAGGGCTAAAATTTGGAGAGGCTTTTTTTTAATTTATTTCAAACCCATTCATGTACTCAGAGCGAAACATTTCGTCGAAAGCCAAAATAACTGTCAGTCTAATATATATATATATATATTAGGGTGGCGCAAAAAAACCGACTATTTTTTTTTTTTTTTTGAGTCTCGAGTGAAAAAATGTTAGTTTTTGATGTTTTAAGAGCCCTCTCCAAAGGACAGCTCAAAAAAAAATTTTAAGAGGTCGCTCCAAATTTTTTTAAATTTCAAAAAATCGTCAAAAATCGAATTTTTTTTTTTTTCTAATTTTTTTTCTCGTTACGGTATAATTTTACAGACCAAAAAAAAAAAATAAGTTTCTGAAAGTTTCAGTTCAAAATTTAAATTTTGAAAGGTCGCTCATAATTTTTTGTAATTTATCAGTGCATTACTTTAGATTTTTTAATTATTTAATTATTAAAAAATTATGAGCGACCTTTCAAAATTCAAATTTTGAACTGAAACTTTCAGAAACTTATTTTTTTGTTTGACTGTAAAATTATACCGTAACGAGAAAAAAAATTAAAAAAAAAAAAAAAATCGATTTTTGACGATTTTTGAAATTTAAAAAAATTTGGAGCGACCTTCTAAAAATTTTTTTGTAACACATGCATGATTTCTGCGTTTTTTTGACCTAAAAATAGGGTCAAAAGTAGCCGTTTATTGACCGCTTAAAAAGAGCGGGCAATAATGGATTCATTATTGCCCGCTTCTTCAATAAGCGGGCAATAAAGAATTCTTTATTGCCCGCTTCTTCAATAAGCGGGCAATAAAGGATTCTTTATTGCCCGCTTCTTCAATAAGCGGGCAATAATGGATTCTTTATTGCCCGCTTCTTCAATAATATATATATATATATATATTAGGGGTGTGCGGGTAGACCTTTTTCTCGGGTCGGGTCGAGTCGGGTAATTTTTATTTTTGTCGGGTCGAGTACCCGAAATTTTCGGGTACTCGAATCGACCCGAATACTCGAATGTTTTCGAGTACTCGAATTTTTTCGGGTACTCGAATTTTTTCGGGTACTCGAATTTTTTCGGGTACTCGAATGTTTTCGGGTACTCGAATGTTTTCGGATACTCGAATGTTTTCGGGTACTCGAATGTTTTCGGGTAATCAAATGTTTTCGGGTAATCAAATGTTTCAGATTACCTGCATGTTTACCGGTAATTAGCTATATAGGATACCCGCCGGGTTTTAGAAAAATGTCTCCATGCATCCATGTCGTTAGGTAATTCAAATTTATTTGAGTATTGGCTATGAGTTCCAATTTCAATTTCTATATTATTTATTAATTTAGGCAGTACGGTTAGTAGCTAACAATAAGGACTAAGATGCGGGATGTATTCAAAAAATAAAAATGTAATAATCTGTTCATGAATTTATTAAATTATATGACAAGTAGTCATATAATTTAATAAATTCATGGACAGATCAATGCATTTTTCAAATACATCCCGCGTCTTAGTCCTTATTGCTAGTCTCCTAACCGTACTGCCTAAATTAGTAAATAATACAGAAATTGAAATTGGAAGTCATAGTCAATGCTCAACTAAATTAGAATTACCCAACGACATGGATGCATCGAGACATTCTTTAAAAACCCGACGGGTACCCGAGCTAAGTGCCGGTAAACATGCGAGTACTCTCAAACATTCGATTACCCGAAAACATTCGAGTACTCGAAGAAATTCGAGTACCCGAAAAAATTTGAGTACCCGAAAAAATTCGAGTACTCGAAAACATTCGGGTACCCGAAACTGTTCGAGTATTGGGGTCGATTCGAGTACTCGAAAATTTCGGGTCACGAAAAAATCTCGACTCGACGAGTACCCGACCCGACCCGAGCACCGAGTACCCGAATAAATCGAGTACCCGCACACCCCTAATATATATATATATATATATATAGGGGAGAGCGGGGCAAAACGGGCAGCGGGGCAAAACGGGCAGCTCCCCCCAAAAATAAAAAAAAATGTTGGAAAATTTTAGATTTTTTTTTTTTTTTCAATAAAAATTGTTTCCCAATGAATTTTGATTTTTTTCTGAATTTAATTTCGAAAATTTGGCCGAGGTGCCCGTTTTGCCCCGCTGCCCGTTTTGCCCCGCTCTCCCCTATATATCTACATATATATATATATATTGTTACAAAGATTGATTTTCCTCTTTATCTTTACTAGGAGATTATGGGGCTGTTACACAGAGCGCGTCGCGTCATGCGGCGCGGCAAACAATATGCAGTCACCAATGGGAGGGCTGCTTTTTCGTATACACGCGTAAAAAGCAGCCCCCCCATTAGTTACTGCATATTGTTTGGCGCGCCGCGTGACGCGACGCGCCCTGTGTAACTGAGCCATTACTTTTACATTCTATTTCTAAACTTCGCATCATCTAGCAGTCATAGAAGATAAATGAATACAAATAAATGACTCGTTAATATTAAATAACTGAAGTAAAACATTATTATAAAAACAGTGCTGTTTCACACTTCAAACTGTAAACACACATTTTCTCGCATCTCCCAATATATTCAATTTCCCTGACAAATATATTTTCTTCGACTTGAATCTCTTATTTCAACTCAGGACCCACATTTTATTCAACTTAATCTGCTCGAGCCTTTCTTTAAATAATTACAATTAGCCCTCAGAAGCTAATTTAGTAACACTGGTGTCAGAATCGGGATTACTGAGTTGAATTAAAAGTGCTACAAGTCTTGAACTTGAAAACTTATAACTTGATTACTTAAAAACGAAATATATTGGAAAATGAGTCGGAATACTAGAAGCGCAGCTCAATCTCCTCCTGTGGACGAATCCTCTGCATCTACTTCAAATCCAAACCAATCAGCCGAATCCCGGCTAATCACCCCCCAACAACCTTTGACGGACCCAATGAGCCAAATGGAATCAATACTAAAAATGCTGATGTCCGCTCAACAACGCCAGTCCGAACTCCTTCTTCAGGGACAACGAGAAGAACGAGAAGCCCAACGAGAAGAGCGAGAACGAGACCGTGAGGCCCAACGAGAAGAACGAGAGGCTCAACGCGCCGCTCAAAAAGAGGATCGAGACGCCCACCTGCTGACATTTCAACGCAGCTTAGAAAGCTTACTTCCCCGTCTTCCAGATCGCATTTCCCCCATCCCAACCCCTCGACGACTTTCCTTGGTTCGGGATCAATTGGAACAAGTCCCAATAATTGAAAGGTCTGTAAACGTTCCTGGGGTAAGAACTCCCTCTTTTTACGTTAGGCCTGACCGAGTGTGCGGGGACCATCTCTCACAAGATGAGATCCTAAGATCCTCACCCACTCGACTTCCTAACACGCTGGATAATTTTCGCGACATAATCGGTGATATTGTACGACAAGAAATAAGCGCCGGGAGTAACCGCGAGAATAATGATAGGCCGGTTCTTCCAATCAACGTAGAAAGCCGAACTGAGTTTGTTAAAAAAAATCCTATCATTCGCGTACCAACTTTTGACGGTACCACCTCATGGGCCGAATACGAATGCCAATTTTTAATCGTTGCAAAATTAAATGGATGGAGTACAGCAATTAAAGCCGGGAATTTAGCAGCTAACCTCAAAGGTTCAGCGCTAGCAGTATTAACCTCTCTTTCTAATCAAGAATTAGAAAATTACGACAAGCTCAGTTCAGCTTTGAAAGTAAGATTCGGAGACGAACACCTTCAAAAACTTCATTTAACCCAATTAGAAAATAGGCGACAAAATAAAGATGAGAGTCTCGCTAATCTGGGACTCGATATAGAAAGAATGGCTAGGGTAGCTTTGCCAGATTGTTCTGAATCAACAAGAGACCGTTTAGCTTGCTCGCGGTTTATTAATGCAGTGAAAGATAGTGAACTTAAACATGCTCTCGGATTGGCGGGACCCTCAACTCTTAGAGAAGCAGTCATTCGAGGATTAGAGATTGAAGCTATGGATAAATTATATTTAGGAGCAGGTCGCGTGAGACAGATAAAAACAACAGATTCTTCTTCCGATAATCGAAATAAAACTACTCCCGAGCAGCATCGCGCCTCAAAAAATTCGAATACAAACAGTTCCAAAGGATTTTCAAAGTTCTGTAGATATTGTAAAAAAGACAGTCATAATATCGAAGACTGTTATACTTTAAAAAGGAAAAATGAAATGAATTCTAATAATCCCCAAAAGAACTACAATAGTAATCAAAATTCGAATTCCAATTCTGATTCCAATTCTAATTCAAATTCAAATAACGCTTCATGGAGGAACAAAGATTCCTCTCATTCCCAACCTTCTACCTCAAAAGACTAGACTCTGATGATTCAGTGGGACTAAAATCATCGAAAGAATTTAACATTAGTGGTCCTTGTAAAAATAATTCTAACCCATGTCAATTTCTAATAAGGGGTCTTCGCCAAACCGGTCTATATACCTGGGGCACCGTAAATGGTGTTGATTGTCTCTGGGTTATAGATACCGGCGCGGAAGTTACAGTGGTTCGTTCGGATCTTTTAGATTCCACTAAGAATAATTTCCCTTTAACCTCTTTAAGAACAGCTACCGGAGAAAATACCCCGATTTTGGGACAACGGTCCATTCAAATAAATGTAGCTGGAATCATTACCTCACCTCACGCGGTATATATAGCTGATATAGAGGATGATGGCATTTTAGGGTTGGATTTTCTTTCTAAACACGAATGTGTTATTTCCACAGCCACTAATTCGTTAACCTCTGGTCATAACCAGATCTCTCTCTTAGTAAATAGATCGAAAGTCCCTTTGATCAATTCACTTCCGCGAATTCGCGAAATAACTAGTTCTGCCAACACTGATTCTCCTACTCTATTTGAAAATTTGTTAGATCGTTCATGCAAGAACCTTACAGAAGATCACGTAGAAAATTTCGTAGATCTCATGTCAGATTTTAAAGAATCTTTCGCTAAGGACGGAGATAGTTTAGGTCGTTGTACTCTAGTCCGTCATAAAATCGACATAGGAGAAAATCTTCCTTTTAAACAAGCTGCTCGAAGACTACCAATCAATGGACGAGAAGAAGTGGCTAAATTAGTAGAAGACATGTTGAAGAACGACGTCATCGAACCGTCTTCTAGTCCTTGGGCTTCACCGATCGTCATCGTAAACAAGAAAGACGGAAAGAAGAGATTTTGCATCGATTATCGGAAATTAAACGACCTAACCAAGAAAGACTCCTACCCTCTTCCGAAAATCGACGATACTCTGGATTTAATTGCTGGGGCTCAATGGTTCAGCACAATTGATCTTCAAAGTGGGTACTGGCAGATTGAGATGGATCCAGCGGATAAAGAGAAGACCGCCTTCGTCACGGGATTAGGAGGATTATGGCAGTTCAAAGTCATGCCTTTCGGACTATGTAACGCCCCAGCTACTTTTGAGCGAGCTATGGAGACGGTCCTCCAAGGATTGACCGGGAAGAACTGTTTAGTCTACTTAGACGACATAATCGTTTTTGGAAAGACTTTTGAAGAGCATTCGGAGAATCTTCGTCAAGTCTTCCTCCGTCTACAACAGGTCGGACTTCAGATGAGCCCAAAGAAATGTCATCTCTTCCAAAAAGAAGTGAACTTCTTAGGACACGTTGTTTCAGCTTCAGGAGTCAAAACAGACCCTGCAAAGATCGAAAAAGTTTCGGATTGGCCACGACCAACTAACAAAGAACAGGTTCAGAGTTTTATAGGTCTCTGTACCTACTACCGAAGATTCGTCGAAGGATTCGCCACCATCGCTAGACCTCTCCATCACCTCACTGGAATTAAGATTGCTTTTGAATGGACTCCGAATTGCGAAGAAGCCTTTGTTGCATTAAAATCTCGTTTGACTTCTTCACCTATTTTAGCTTATCCAAAGATAGACCTTCCGTTTGTATTAGATACCGACGCTTCTCTTACTGGAATAGGAGCAGTTCTATCTCAGGTTCAAGATGGACAAGAGCGCGTAATTAGTTACTTTAGTAGGGTTTTGAGTAAAACTGAAAGGAACTATTGCGTGACTCGTAGGGAACTCCTTGCTGTAGTTAAATCAATTTCTCATTTTCGTCACTATTTATACGGAAGGAAGTTTTTAGTCCGTACGGATCACGCTTCCTTGAGGTGGTTGCTTTCTTTCAAGTCTCCGGAAGGCCAAGTCGCTAGATGGTTAGAGACTTTAGGCCAATCGATTTTGACGTTCAACACCGCGCTGGAATACTTCATGGGAACGCTGATGCCCTTTCAAGAAGACCCTGTGACGAAACGGACGATTGCAAACAGTGTGCACGTTTAGAAAAGCAGAGGATTCCTGAAGTTAGAATTCGACAGATCTCTCTCGAAGGAGATAAAGAAGAATGGAAACGGTTGCAACACGAAGACCAAATTCTCTCACAACTCCGAACCTGGAAAGAAGCTGAAACAAAGCCAGAATGGCAAGAAATATCTTCAGTTGACCAAAATTTGAAGATTTATTGGGCTCAATGGGATTCAATCCATTTACACGAGGATTTGTTATACCGGACGTGGGAATCCCCGGATGCAAAAGGAGTAACGTGGCAATTGTTAGTGCCTAAGAGGAAAATTGTGGACATCCTTCGAGATCATCACAATTCACCATCCGGAGGACATTTTGCTTCAAACAAGACTTTAAATCGAATTAGAGAACGTTATTTTTGGTCGCGTTGTCGTTATGATGTAGAAAACTGGTGTCGTTCTTGCACTATTTGCGTGGCGAAGAAAGGTCCGCGAGACAGAGGAACGAGCTCCTTTCAGGTTTACAATGTTGGCGCCCCATTTGAAAGGGTAGCCATGGATATTCTCGGTCCTCTTCCTCTCACGCGATCTGGAAATCGATACGCATTAGTGATCGCAGATTATTTCACTAAATGGCCAGAGGTCGTTCCTATTCCCAACCAAGAAGCCGACACAGTAGCTAGAGCTTTTGTTAAAGAATTTGTTTGTCGATATGGAGCTCCTCTAGAACTCCATACAGATCAGGGTCGTAATTTTGAAGCCATGCTCCTGGCTAAGATATTAGAAATTTTAGGAGTTAGAAAAACTCGTACTACCCCGCTGCATCCTCAGTCAGACGGTATGGTAGAACGATTGAATAGAACAATTTTGAGGTATTTGTCTTCTTATATAGATGAAGATCAGAAGAATTGGGACGAATGGATTCCCCTATTCCTTTTGTCGTATAGATCTGCCACGCATGAGTCAACCGGTTGTACTCCGGCCTCTATGCTGATGGGAAGAGATCTTCGTCTTCCCGCAGATCTAGAAAAGGGACCTATTCCTTCTTCTAAACTCTCACCTGTTCAATATGGTGCCTACATACAAGAAAAGTTAGAAGAAATTCATAATTCTGCACGAAATAAGGTTCATTTAGTTTCAGATCGTGTTAAAGCAAGATATGACATTAGGGCTCGAAATCTTCATTTCCAACCAGGTAATTTAGTATGGTTGTTCCAACCTCGTAGGGAAAAAGGACGTTGTCCTAAACTTCAATCTAACTGGGAAGGTCCTTATGAGATAGTTAAAAAAATCAATGATGTCGTTTATAGAATACAACGTTCCTCACGTTCTAAACCCAAAGTTGTTCATTTAGACCGTCTTGCCCCTTACGAAGTAGTTTCTGAACCAGGAAGTAGCAGAACCTCGTCGGATTGATCTCAATGAAGTGTATTCTTATTCTCTTCCAGATGGTCCGGGGATCTTCCTTTTGGAGTTCGACGAAAAGACTCTAGACCCCTGACTATCCTGGTTGAGGGAAATATAGGTTGTGGTAAAACCACATTCACAAAAAGGTTTCTAGAATATCCAGATATCTTAACTTTATTAGAGCCATTAGATTCTTATCGGGATGTAGCTGGTTTAAATCTTCTAGAAGAAATGTATAAAGATCCTTCTCAATACGCGTATCTTTTCCAGCATCACGCGTTGATGACCATGTCCGATAGACATCTCGTTCAAACTCAGTTGTCTACCAAAATTATGGAAAGGTCGATTTATAGTTGTAATTGTTTCGTAGAAGCTCGTAGGAGACAGAAAGATTTTAAAGAGGTGGAAGCTCACCTTTTGCTAGAAAATACTCGTAGATTTACAGAGAATTCTATTAATTTTGAAGTTGATCTTATTGTTTATTTGAGGTTAGATCCTAAAATAGCCTATTCTCGCGTCCTTTCACGCGCTCGAAGCGAAGAAGACGCTATCCCTTTAGTTTATCTTCAATTACTTCACGAAGTGCATGAAGATTGGTTAATCAACAAATCATTTTCGGTTCTTCCTGCTCCTGTTTTGATCTTAGACGCTGCTTCCTCAGCAGAAGATGTTTATAAACAATTTTGCGAGGTTATGGATATCTCTAGAAGTTAGGATGGTTAGGTTACGATCGATTTCAATTTTTAGGTTAGAATTTTACCGTCTGAATTTCGTCATGATCGATGATTGATTTTAATAGATTTTAAGTTAGTGGCTCTTAGATTTTCGCGGGACTTTTATGAATCATTTTAGCGCCCCTTTCTTGTTTTTCGTGTGTGAACGGTTGTCCTATCACACGGGGTAGTCGCAAATTCTTTATGAAGAGCAGAGAGATTCGAGCGAACTATTGTCTCTAACCATGACCTTTTCCCTAGGAATTTAAGTCTTTTTCAGAACTCTTTAAATTGGTACCTGGATATACGATTTCCAATCTTTTCCTGGCCCAATTTGTGTTCCTGTCTCAGATAAGATCGTTCCTTTTATTTATTTATCACCAAAACTATTTAAATATCACAATTAAGTAATACATGACTTCATCATGTATTTGTTATTACAAACGCCTTGTTATTCGTGAAACTCATATTTGTTTTCCCAAATTAGGTCGTTTGATTAATTTCGAAGAGGTTTGAAGCTGACCTATTCAAGAACAGCAACTCGGATCGTTGATGATTCTTGTGTTCCTGTTTCTTTCCGGTCCGCTCCTGCCTATTTTTTTCCAGTTCGCAGGACCTTATTTGATCTTCACCTGATCCTCATCTAATCCTGATCCTTGAGACTGAAGAACGAACATTTTTTTATACTCATTATATTTCACTTTGATAAAATTAAAGCTCAACTATCTTCTCAAGGTTTTCTGTGGTTTACCTTGGGACTGCAGGGCGGGACGAATGTCAGATAGTTTCTGGGTAGTTTTGAACTTTTGAGCCACAGCTCCAACTTCCCCAAAAAAAAAGAGCACACACACACTCTTTATGACTGCTCGATTGTTATTTCTCATTTCATTTTTGATTTTTTTTGACTTAACGAGTCGAGACGACTCTTCTTCTGGAGGGGGGGTAATGTTACAAAGATTGATTTTCCTCTTTATCTTTACTAGGAGATTACTTTTACATTCTATTTCTAAACTTCGCATCATCTAGCAGTCATAGAAGATAAATGAATACAAATAAATGACTCGTTAATATTAAATAACTGAAGTAAAACATTATTATAAAAACAGTGCTGTTTCACACTTCAAACTGTAAACACACATTTTCTCGCATCTCCCAATATATTCAATTTCCCTGACAAATATATTTTCTTCGACTTGAATCTCTTATTTCAACTCAGGACCCACATTTTATTCAACTTAATCTGCTCGAGCCTTTCTTTAAATAATTACAATTAGCCCTCAGAAGCTAATTTAGTAACAATATATATGCCGCTTATAAGCACAAAAAACGCAAAAATCAATACATGCGTTACAAAAAATATGGTGTGTACCAAGGGCTAAGTGGGCTTTTTGACCTCGTGTGGTTGCAGTACTCGTCTTCGGCTCGCGGATGCACTCGTCTTCGACTCGTGCTCCCTCGCCTCCGACTAGTACTGCAAACTCCACACTCGGTCTAAAAAAGCCCACTTTACGCCCTTGCTACACAATATACTATTTTTTTTAGCTGTCCTTTGGAGAGGGCTCTTAAAACATCAAAAACTAACATTTTTTCACCCGAGACTTAAAAAAAAAAAAAATAGTCGGTTTTTTTGCGCCACCCTAATATATATATATAATTTATAATATATTTGTAGAACCGTGTAATTGGTGAACTGAGCTGCCATGTTCGATGAGAACGATTTTTATTTTGTAAGTAATATAAAATTTATCTTCAATATTGTAACTACCAACTCTTTGACACATTTTCCAAAGATGTTCGACTTTCTAGAAATCTGTTACAAAGCTTCAAATAGGTTGAATCGTTCAGCAATTAACCTCTGCCATCAGTGTTTGCATTCATTAATTATTTTGGATTTAAAAATGTTTCTGTTTCGTCTAATGGTCAATACCCATTTTACCAGTGTTGGAGTTGTTGCTATTGTACAATAAATACAAATTTGAAAAATGCGGTGCGTGTTATTGACGATCATCTAATTACAATATAGCTGAAATATTAATACTAAATAAACATCTACTACACAAGCTTCTTCATCACTATGCTGAAACTTCTATACCTTTTGAGTTCTGACTGCAGACGTTGTGAAAAAAAATTATTCTAGTTTTGATTTAATGAAACGATTTTTTTCTGGAAAAGCGAAATAAACAGATCCGTGTTTCAATGATTTTCATATTATTGTTACATATATAAATTGACAATAATTTAAACCGTAACGGTGGAATAGTGCTTCTCTAACCAACACGGTGAGATAGCGCTTTTCTAACCAGTGTGGCGAGATAGGGCGTTTCTAACCAGTACGGCAAAATAGCGCTTTTCTAACCGGCACGGTGGGATAGAGCGTTTCTAGTCAGCACGACGAGATAGCGTTGTTTCATTAGGACCCGTCGATATAATCTATATCAAATATCATTCACTGCTTGCTCAAACGGTGAAGACAATCAATAAATCACACTAATTGCAACAATGAAATTATATTGGTTAAGTATATTTCCGAAAATGGGGAAGAGCGAGCTTCGAGGATGTTCGAAGTCGCTTCTAAAACGCTGTTCGACTCTCGTGCTGAAGAACAGCCCATTTTTCAGCATCTCCTCAAGCACCAGTATTCGGCTGCGACGCGTCAAGTTGTATCATGATGATAAAGTAGGTTACCACTTTGCAGAATATCTGGAAATCGATGTAGTCGCCAATTATTTTCCTCCTTTTTTTCTAGTTTAAAGTATATCTCGCAGATCAATTGATCACTTATTGAATGGACGATGAAATTTTCTGAGAAAAAAAAAGAGGATATTGCGTAAGACATATCAATGGATCTTTCTCACCTTGCACGCGCACGGATAACCCAGATCAAAGAAACCGAAGGCAGATAAAGCGACTTGTTTATGCAGAAGCTGGAAAGATAGATTGAAGAGCTGGAAGAGAAAATTGCGAATTCAATCAGTTTGGATTTGCTCTGGACGAGTTAGCCACGTTGAGTATTTTCCGATCTTCTTGACGTCCCCCACAGACAATTGAATATTTTCACTCATGATGATATCATGCGCTAATTGATCAGGAATTTGTCGTTCACCACCGAGTCTAAAGGCCGACACATTCTGCGGATCATCGGATGAAAGACAGCTACGTTTTGGCTGGACGTTACCCTTCAGCTTGTTGTTCAGAGATTTGAAAAGTTGCCCGATGCAGATTATGGTTTCAACAAATATCAGGATTGCGCTGTGCCTATAGATGGTTTGTCGTGATACGTCCGATACAGATTATAGTCTTACTGAATTTCGTGGCATGATCGAGATCGCCCAGAAGGTTATTGACGGATACCGTCATCAGGATAGAATGCAACGACACTGTTCGTCGCAATAATTTTGCAAAAAAACATCTTGTAGTACTTTCCGGAATCATTCTCGACTCCCAAGTTCTTCAGTTCCCTTTTTATCCCAGTTATTTTGTTTATTATGTCGACTATCTTATCGCTCTTGAACTGTAAAATGAACATAGAAGCGCAGAAGTATCCCATAAATAGAATCACGTATATCCCGTAGACGAATCGATTCAATGAAGTGAAGGAAGTATCTATTCCAGATAATCCTTGTTCAAGGAAAACAGAAAACAGCCACGATGAACTGAGACCAAAAAGAATCACGGCATAAGCTTTACGCCAAAAGCCGACCCGACGAATATTGTTGTTCTCATCAAGGCTGAACGGCGCCAAACTGATGATGCTCGCGAAATAATAGACCGAAAGTTGAAACCGCGTGAAATTTGCGTAAGTCTCCATCCCTCAACTTTGAAAATCTTGATATCGAGAAAACCAGGCCGAAGTTCGTGCCTCGGGTCGAACTTGGACACTGCGCCTTACTGGACAGCCCGCCGGAAGTAAAGACTATCAGACATAAACAGTACTCGAGATATGTCCGACGATAATGGTAATTTGCAAATCGATTGCAAAAACGGTATCCTACTTCCTACTTACAGCCAATAGGTACCTAGTTTCAAGGTAATGCAAAATGTAACGAAACACCACATTTATATGACCGTAAGTTCGCACGCGTTCAACTAAGCCGATCCGACTTACCCAACGATTGAGAAATTTTATGACCCTCCTGGAAGCCGGCGAAAAAATATATCGATCCATTGAATTGTGTAGACTTTTTGTGATGTCAATTTCCACCTTATAGTGGGCTGGCTTTTTGAAGTATTGGCAGTTCTATACCCTGGTACATTTATGATGTTAATTGGACCGGCGGTAAGTAATGTGCGATATGATTAAGTGATACATTTTGTCGCACGAATATAATATATCAACATGGCATTGCCAAGGAGTTTATTTCTTAGGAAAGTAAATTCCGACTTATCGCTAGTACAGAATTTGCATAGCAAAAAGCAAACGATTAGAATGTTGTTTCAATTCGCTGTTGTGAGATTGAAACTATCCTATATTTCATGGCATCACCTGTTGCTCGTTCTTTGAGCTAGAACCTTAGGAACCGTCGTACTTTTTTCTAGTTGTAAGTTTGTTTTCTGTCAAAACTAGGAAAAAACTTTAAACTATATGGAATTGCTGATCATCTCATAGAAATCCAACTGAAATTTGAATGGTGCACAAGACTTTGATGGATAACTCAAATATTGACTAACAGAGGTTCAATTTTTGCCCAAAGTCACTCGACGATTGGGAAGTCTCATGATTTTTCTGGCAACATTCAATGAAATTCTGGGTTTATGAAGCTCAGTATCATTCTCGATACAGAAATTTGGTCTCAATCGCCAACGGCTTTATCAATTCAGGATTCATGGTGGTTACACAACACATAGTGAAGATCATCTGATGATAGAAAACCACGTAAAAGGAATTGCGGTTTTCAGTCATACATATTTAATATTCAGTAATACGCATGAAGACATTGTCATAGGCATGAATAAGAGCTGAGCTGCTCACATCAATTATATCAATTATAACACGAATCGTTATTTCTACTAATAATCTACAATAATGTGTGAATGGTGTAATTCTACAGTTGTGCAGCATGAACCGTTTCCCGATCCATCTTTCAAGTACCAAAAATCGGCCGTGGCGTATCGAATTGTATCATGATGATCAGGTACGCCACCACGACGCAGAATATCTGCAAATGTCAAGAGTCAATGTGAAACATATGGTCTGATGTTGCGCGCAAACTATGATGGGATTATTTACTAGCGAATGCTTAATGCACCAATCAATGTACGTATAAATTACTCAACCAATCAGTCTCACCTTGTACAGATACGAATAATCCAGATCAAAGAACCCGAAGACTGATACGGCGACCGGTGTGTGCAACAGTTGAAGAGAAAACATGGAAAACTGCAACAGTTAATGTGACACATCGTATTCCAGGCATGCATTGATCGAGTGTCCTGGACAAGTATCGTTCATCATCAAGAGACATCGGTCAATTATCGAATTCATGTGATGGTTATCAGCCAACATACCTCGCTCTCTGGATCCGGTGACTTGGATCTATCCCACACTCGGAACAGCACAGCTTTAGTAGCGTTTCCCTAGTGAAAATAGTGGGCACAATCAACCTTCCGAATTCTCTATAGCCGGCAAATCTGACTTAACTATTGCGCAAACCTCACCTCTCGACATGTTGTCACAGATGCGTAAGCTAATAATAATAACTGAACGGACATGATGACCATTCTAAGTACAGGACCCAAAATGTACATCAGGATGGAAACTATTTTCACATTATTGTTACAAAAAACGAAATACAACCGGTAGCTGATTAACATCAATTCCGTAGAGTATAGAAGGCTAAGACAAAGAAGCGGAATTGAAAATAGACGGGTCATCCGAACGACAAGATCACAAAGGTCCAGGTGCAGAACTTCGATCTTCAGAACACGTTGCAGATCAGTAAGGTCTTCAATCTTTGCTTGTGTCTCTTTACGAGGATTCCTGGACACCACAAAAATCAGCGAATTATGGAGTCCGACTGGTCTGAACACGTCGTACAGTATTTTGTTGATCATAGTGAAACGTTGTCTGATGAAGAGTAGCATTTCGGCAAAGATTAGGACCATGTTAAGTTTGAAGCAACTATCGATAGCGTATTTAATTGAAAAAATGATGGACCAGTAAGGGAATACGAAACTCAACATGACACAGATCGCAAAGAGGACGACGTTCGTCGTTGTAACGGTGAAAAAAATATTTTTGAAAAATTTTCCACTATCTTCATTGATGCCCAATATTATTAGTTCGTCGCTGATGGTGCGCAGCTTATTTAATATGTATAAGATCTCCTTGTACATGAACGAGAATATTATCAGGGTTGATAACATAGTAGCCATGTTAATGAAGTGTCGTATCATAATCCCAATGTTTCCAAGTCGTGAAAAATTACTCGGTTCAACTTTCGCTATCATCGGAATAAGCGCTATTGGTAATGCGAAAAAATAAGTGGCTCCCAAGAAGAACGGATAAATTTTACCCATCAGGAGGGTCGGTGGACAGAATCTGTCTTCTTTCAAGACGAATGGCGCTAGTCCCGCTAATTTTGAAAAATAATACACGAAGACTTTGGCTTCGGGGAGTTCCAATTTCCACTTCATTTTATTCGCCAGATTATTGTAAAGTTATTACGAGCTACACGGCCGACATGCGCTTATGTCCGACGACGACACGATACTGGGACTATTTCGTCAATTTTCTACCTTTAAGCTTCTGCTAACTGGTCGGTGCCAATATATTGATTACAAATATATTCTTGAGAGGAATGAGGTCACCTGACTTAATTTTCTTTGCACTATAAATATTTTATAATTCACATGAATTTTATATTTCACACATCTTCATTTACATATAAATTGTGATTTATGATCTATAAGATATAATTTACTACTCAATAACGCGGTGCAAGAAGTCCATACTCGTGTTACGATAAATTGCAGTCAGACACATTTTTCAGAATATGTGCGGAGAGTGGATTTCGACGGTTTTCCAAATTGTCTGCTTCGTATTTTTTGAAACAGTATAGGTGAATCTCGTGCTGATGAATGTCCCGATTCTTGACGCCTTTTCTAATTAACGATATTCGGTTGCGATTCGTTGAATTGTATCATGATGACCAAATAGGCGACCGCGGCGTAAAGTATCTGCAAATTAGCACATCACAGTACATTTATCAGGTGAAATAGACTGCGATTTGGGTCGAGGATAGACTGCAGAGCGCCCACTCCTACCTTAAAAATAAACGAATAGCTCAGATCGAAGAAACCGAAGGCAGAAGCAACGACCGGCTTGTGTAGCAGTTGAAGAGAAAATGTAAAAAGCTGAAACAGTCAATATGAGGCGTATTTTGGGGTAATTCACTCAAATTTTCTGGATGATTAAACGACGACAAAGTTTTTGACAACGCACCTCCGCTCTCAGTTCCTCTGGATGGAAAGTGTTCCAGATTTCATGCGGAATGGCTTTCGTAGCATCACCCTGTTCCGAGAAGAGAATGAAATGATTTTCTTCGGCTTGATTTTATTAGGGCGGTCCTTCATTCGGTTATATTTGAATTTCGAAGGCTTTGGGGCTGTACTTAGAATCACGATAGGAACCTGGAGTGTCAACTACATTTTTGGGGACTTAAAATTCGAAATAGTAGCACTGAAATTCTAAAATGATTAAATTAAGGACCACCCTGAGCTCACATAGCGAACGCTCACCATCCGGGATACCGAAGTACAGGCATGTGCGATTAAAAATAATTCCAACAGCACAATTATCATCCGAGCAATTAGCCGCTGGCCAAATGGCGAGATGAACCGGCTATCATCATCATGTAAGACTTGATGCGGTATGAACACGTGCGTGTACGAGGAGTAGCAATTTGATAGTAGATCGATGAAGTATCGGACAATAGTTAAGAGTATCGGAATCGTGTAACAACGAGTGGTAGACTCCACCAATTCGCAAATCTCTCCGTGCAATTTTCCGATCTTCTCGACGTCTTTCACTGACAATCGCATATTTTCAGACTCACAATCAGTGGTAATCCTATGCGCTACTTGATCGGCAATCCGTCGATTTCCACCCGTCCTCAAGAGCGATGAATCTCGCTGTTGATCCAGTAGCTTATTGTTCAGAGATTCAAACAGTCTTCCGATGCAGGTCATCGTTTCAACAAATACCAAAATCGCACCGTGGCTTTGTATGGTCGTAGCGATACTTCCGATGTAAGATGATGCTAAAAGTGTGTTGTAATCGTTGGGATGTTGACCGATAGCATTAACGACGATTATTCTCGTTGAGAGAATGATGCAGCTCGTCGCGATAATTTTAACGTAAGAATCATTGCGGTTTTTTCGGCAGTAATCCTCAATCCCCAACTTCTTAAGTTCGTCTTTTATCGCAGCTATTCGGTTCAATATTTCGACCATTTCGTTACTTTTGAAGATGAAAATGATCAGATCAACGCACAAGTTCGCCGTGATAACAATTAGTGATACCGTCTGAACGGCTTGATTCGCGAAAGTGATTTCTAGTCTTTTCACTTGTTTTTGGGAAAATATGAAATACATCCACAATAAATCCAGAATAGCCAGAATCACGGCGTAAGCTTTGCGCAGGAATCCGAACGGACGAATGATGTGGTTCTCCACGCTGACCGGTGCGAAACCAAAAAAGCTCGCGATATAATAGAGTAGAATTTGAAAGCGTGTTAAATTCACGTAAGTCTTCATTATCCGGCTTTGAAATTTTTGTTTATTTCCCACACAATTTTTCTAACGCCAGAACTAGACCAACCTTCCAGCTTCGAATCGGACCTGGACACTGCGCCTTACCAGGACGACACACCGAATGTGTCAAACGATGACGATAATTTGCGAATCGATTGCGAAAGAAATATTCCATCTAAAGCCAGTACACTCGTAGGCGGACGAGTTAGGTCACTCGATTATGCTGTGATCATTAGGTTCTACCACACGGAGGAAAGTGTATAGCAAATTTCCTCAAACTAATATAGTAATGGTGGGATATACCTTCCAATATGACGATCATTCCTATACTTTATACCAAATGTCACCATGCATATAGGAATATTTCTATTATATATGGTGACATTTGGTATAAAGTATATTAATGATCGTCATATTGAAAGGTATATCCCACCATTACTATATTAGTTTGAGGAAATTTGCTATACACTTTTCTCCGTGCACTTTCGTATAAAGTGGGTAGGGAAAGTGTATCGATCCACTTATTATTAGTTGTGTATTTTTCTTGTCATCAAATTTGCAACTCGATACCTTACCTAAAATTAGTTGTACGAGCCAAACGCGTATCTTGCTGTATGATTCGGCAATAATAAAACTCCCACAATAATCGAAAAAATATCGTCCGAATTCGGTAATGTAAATTCAATTCGTCGTTTGAAACGATAGACAGGAAATTCGTGACTGAACGTGTTGCACAGTATCGAATGTAAATTGATTAAATTGCTAAACAGTTTGTTGTTTAGTATGGTTTATTCATCGTGCAGATAATTACACAGAAAAATTAGCAACACTTATACATTTTATTTGATTAATGGCAAATCACTGAACAATATGGGGCATAAATATCGACAATTTCTGTTGTTTCGGTAAAAGTCGAAGTATTCAACTGTAACATTTGAGCCAGCAAAGCTGGGGATGAATATATTTGTTTTTTCATCGTTTTCTACAATGTTTGAATTTTTTGAACCAATCCGTTTGCTCGAATTATCATCAATGAACCTCAAGACTGTGCACAGTGACTTATTCTATGAAATTCAAGTCGTGTCTTGATAACATCAGTACAAACAGTGAAAATTTAATCCTGAAGATGTGTTTCACAAATATACTGCAGCATAATTAATCAACTCCACTCCCGTGCTTAAGAATAGCATATTTATTGACGTATCTACTTATGCACCGGAATT
This sequence comes from Tenthredo mesomela, assembly GCA_943736025.1. NCBI lineage: Eukaryota > Metazoa > Arthropoda > Insecta > Hymenoptera > Tenthredinidae > Tenthredo > Tenthredo mesomela. The sequence continues at coordinate 56,950,555 of OX031014.1, forward strand.
TTGATGCCCTGGTGTGTCAAGTTGCACGATGATGATCAAGTACGCTACCAAGGCGAAAAATATCTGTAAATTGATATCACGACACAATTAACAGGGAATACAAGGCGGAAATTGAGGCTTTTCATCATCATCCTCCACAAACCACTTTCTCGTGGTGGGGCCGGTTCAGAATTCCGAAATTTCAAAGCTCCGAACGGTCAAATTTCCGAATTTATTCTAAACGATTTCGAATTTTCAGAAAGACTAAAGTTTAGAAAATTAGAATTCCGAATGGTCGAAATGTAGATAGCTCAAGGCTCTGACAGTCCGATGTTCCGAAAGTCTAAAATTCCGAAAGATCGAACGTGTTCTTAACGTGTCGACTAAGCGACGTGCGACGGCTTGATGTTCAAGTTTCGGATTTTTGGCCTTTCGGATCATTGAACTTTCGGGTCTTTAGCTTTCGGAATTTTTTAAATCGGTTGTATAGACTTTCGGTGAAATACCCTTTCTGAACCCTGTGAGTTCGTTGCACTAAAATTCGGAAATTTGGCCGTTCGGAGCTTTGAAAATTCGGAACTTCGAACCGGCCCCGTCATATACCTATATATCGATCGGTGCTCACCTTGATCATGTACGAATAACCCAGATCGAAGAAACCGAAGGCAGACACAGCGATAGGTTTGTGCAAAATTTCTAGTGAAAACTTGAAGAGCTGGAAAAATCAATGTGATTTGTAATCTCAGATTTCCTCCTCACGCGATTGATCAGTCGCGAGCTTACCTCGTCCCTAAGTTCTTCTGGGTAGAACTTGTTCCAGACTTCGTGAAGCAGGGTCTTCGTAGCATTTCCCTGTTTTGAAAAATGTAGTAAATGTGATTTTATTTAGTTGTGTCACTCAATGATTCGTCAGCAATTTCTATATACGAAAAAGAAAATTGAATTCTAGAAATTCTCACTGCTCTTGACATCGACGTGCACGCATGTGCGATTAACAATGATTCCATCAACGTGATCAGCATCCATGTCATCATCCGAACAACATATGCGACATCGTCATCGGTATCCCCAAATATTTCGCGCGATACAAAAAAGCGTGCGTAGATTGAGTAGCAGATCGCAAGTAGATTGTTAAAGTTTTGGACGATATTGAAGAGTATCGGAACTGTAAAGCAATGAGTAACAGACTCTACCAAGTCGCAAATCTCTTCGTGCAATTTCGCGATCTTCTGGACGTCTTCGACACGTAACTGGACACTTTCAGGCTCGGTGATGACCCTTCGCGCTGTTAAATCGGCAATGCCTCGGTTTCGCATGACCCTATAAGCCGTGCTTGAACCATGCTGATCATCGGATGAGGGAAGGTTACAGTTTTGTTGAACGGCATCCTGCAACCTTTTGTTCAGAGATTCAAACAGTTTTCTGATGCAGATTACGCTTTCCGAAAATATTGCTATAGCGTTGTGACGATGAATCGATGAAATTATGAATACGATCCAGGTGTTAGAACGAGCATTATGATCACCGATTCTGATACTTATCAGCATCAAAATGAGGACACCGTTTGTTAAAATGATTTTTATGTTAAACTTCTTCCAGCTTAGACCACAATTATCATTAATTCCCAACTTCTTGACTTCATCTGATATCGCGGTTATTCCGTTCCATATTTCAATCATTTTCTCAGTCTTGAAGGCGAAAGTCGACATAGTGAAGCAGAGATTCACTGCCTGTAGAGTGAGGAGCATTGCGATGACGAATCGGCTTACTGTACTGGCTTCCATATCTTGCCATGGACGGGTATTAAGTGTATAAAAGATGAAGGACGCGTTCAGAAGAGCCAGAAAAACAGCATATGCTTTACGCATGAAACCAAGCGGACGAATAACGTTTTTCTCTACGGTGAATGGCGCCAATCCGAAAATACTCGCGAAATAATAAATCAGATATTGAAACGGCGTGAAATTGACGTAAGTATTCATTTTTCAGCTCGGTAAATCTACGTTCCCAAAATCCCAACGAAATAACTAGAGTCTAGACTAATCTTCGCGCCTCGGATCCAACTTGAAGACTACACTTTGACGGGACGACACACCGAGCATGAAAACTCAACATGTGTCAAGCGATAATGATAACTTGCAAATCGATTGTGGTATTAGCAAAATTTTTTACGACTTTCCCGTAAGCGGACAGAAAAAGATATCGATTCCTAGAATCGTGTACATTTCTCACTATGAAAATTTCCACCTAATAGCGCACTGACTTTGTTGGCTATAATTCTTATTGGTAGAAAAAAAATATTCATTTCGAATATTGGTTCCAATGGGTCCGAACAGTTACGTTATATGTCCGCGAAATACTATATATGGTCTGAGATATTGATTATTTGCAAATATCTCATTACGTCAATATTCAACCTTCACAAGAATTGTGCTATCATTTTCTACAATCAAGACACTGAGGTGCACAATTCCTTAGGCTCCAAGTGTTGCGCGCATACGTCGAGCTATATTCTATACATCAGCGAATCGCTGATTAATGTATTGTTGCAAAATGTGGTTTGCAATGAGAAATAAATAAGTTAATAGTGCGTTCTCGAGGGAAATAAAGTGAATCAAAGTCAAATTATGTGAAATGGGCAAAAGAGTTATGTATTTTGAAATACAGGTCTGCTTTAGTAGTAGGCTAGAGCTAGACTGATTTGTTTTACAATAATATTTGTTGACGCAGCAACCGAAGTTCTTATATTTTAGAAGACGTCTTTTATATATCATATAGGCTACTATAGATGTAGATCATATAAAATTAATGATATAAGGGTGATTTTACCAAATGTAACAGTATTGTAATCAATGAAGGATAAATTGTTCAAAAAATTTCACTCGCACAATAGTTGATAATAACATTTTGCAAGCATCAATGAGAATACAGTGCAGATACAATCAGAACATATCATCTTGCATCACAATCAGAGTGAAATTCTAGAATTTGATTCCAATATTGTGCTGGTTTCAATAATTTCAATAATTTCACTAATTTTAATAATTTCAATAATTTCTTGATCAATCTCTTAGGTAATATGATGATTCGGTCGGGTTATATCGAATTGTATTATGACGATCAGGTAAGCTATCACGGTGCCTAATATCTGCAAGAAAATGTGAAAAAAAAAGAAAAAAAAAAAAAAAAAATAGTTTTCAAGTTTATAGTTTATTGAAGTTCTGGAATTCATTCACTTGAATTCGACTCACCTTGCACGGGCACGAATATCCCAGATCGAAGAAACCGAAAGCAGATACAGTGACCGGCATTTGTAGCATTTGGAGAGAAATCATGCCGAACTAAAACAGTGGGGCCGAATTATAGTTCCGAAATTGAATGATAAAGAGCCGATTTGAGAAAACTTTCAAACGCATCCTGAGCGAAATAGACCGAAATTTTCGAATTTTCCGACTTTCGGGATTTTAATTTTCTAAACTTCAACGATATTGGAAATTCGAAATCGCCTCAAATGGATTCAGAATTCTAACCGTTCGGAACTTTGATAGTTTGGAATTTCAACCCGAAACGGTCAAAATATTAATAATGAATTCATGAATATGAACGCTTTTCGTGAATCATCAAATCACAGTCATAGCAGAGCTGCCGAGAATAAATATCGCATGAATAATTGATATCCTAAAAATATTACGAAATTTTCGATCACTCAGGCAATAGGTTTGTCGCATTTGCGTACCTCGTTCTTCAGCTCGGGTAGGGGAAATGTATTCCAGACTTTGAACAGCATCATTTTAGCAGCATTTCCCTGCGATAAATAAAAGCCGAAATTAATTTTCCCAATTTTCAACTAATGGGAATGAAATTTCCTCGATACGTATTACCTATGGGCTTAATTTCATTTGATTATTTTCACACCTGTCTGCAAGTTGTCGCAGATACGTGAGCGACGAAGAATAGCTGACCAATCGCCACCGACGTCATTAGCAAGATGCCGAATATTTTGCGTTTCAGGAACATGGTGTGTTCTTCATCTTCGATCTGAGCCAGGACTAACATACGGGAATATATCAAGTAGAAGTATAACACGAGCCTGCAACCGCATTGTATAATAGTAAGAAGAATTGTGCCTGAAAATAGTTCGGTTGTCTTATCCACGAGATCGCTAAGTTTGGAGTGCAAGGCCCCAACAGTTTCGATACGTTCAATATTAGGGAGGGTTTCACTCCCCGGTTGATTGTCTCCCAGATGATTTTTCCTCATCGAAGATATTGAAGTTTCTCCAAAATTATCGTATGATTCGGGTTTTGGGTCAGGTGGTTCGATCCCGTCGCACAGTTTCTCATTCACAAGTGCGAAACGTTGCCTGATGAAGATCAGTATTTGGGTGAATATCAATACCGCGTTAAGATCAATCAAAACTTTGATAAGGTAGAGAATCGAGGCAAAAAGCGATACGGAATTATCGAGAGAATTTGCGGAAATTATTGTCGTTACGACGAGTATATTTGCCGTTAGGGTGGTCGCGAAAATTTTTTTGAACACATTTCCACAGTCTTCGACGACTTCCAATCTTTTCATTTCGTCGCTGCATGTGATACACAGTTCGTTCAGAAAATCGACAATCTTATTTCCGATTGTAAGAAATATGATCGAGATGCAGCATGGAACCGCGTGTACCACAAGTACGGCTACACCAGTGATGGGCACCTTTGTCATGACGGAAGGTGAATTTGTGTTTGTCGCGAATTTCAGATGGTCAAATATCACCTTAGACGTCGCGAGTAACTCGACGACAATAAATATAGTCGAGTAAAGTTTAGCCGAAAAAGTAGCTGGATAGCATTTGTTATTTTTCAGGGTGAATGGCGCCAGACCGATCAATTTAGCCCAATAATAAACCGGCATTGGAGATTCCGGCAAACCCAATATCCACTTAATTCTACGTTTATAATAAGCGATCATTTCTAGATCAACAATTGCTACGAGCACAGCAAGAGTCACAATTCACTCCAACCAGAGCCGTATGAGATACTGAACAGTCCAGGGTGGTCAGTTTTAATACCGAGACATGTAATGGCCTTGTTGTACTTCGAGACTGACTCGCGCATGAGCGATCATTCTCAATTCTAAAGATACTCATTCGATTCAACCATTATCGATTAGCTAATTAAGTGCTATTAGTGAGCACCGGGACTTGGTATTGGGATCCTTGGAATGGGCGCGGCTTTGAAATTTTAGCCTTCTTTGAGTAGTTCTATTTTCGTCACTAGTTGGCGTATCGAGGTTCTAAGCCCTCTCATTGGTTACTGTAGCCTTCTTTGAGCCCTTACGGAAAAGAACCCTCAAAATATCACCCTCAACTAAGCCCTCAACTTTCATGGTGATTTCGTACCCCCAACTTGGGGGTTAACCCTGAATTGAGGGGTACCTTCAACTTGAGGAACAACCGTCAAATGGGGGTCCCTTCAACTTCAGGGTTTTTGAGGTGACTTTTTGAAGTGACTTTTGAAGTGACCCGCCACTCATCAGGGTTGACCCCTAACTATTCAGGGTCATCCCTCAATTTTCAGAGTTGTCCCAGAACGTTTCAGGGTTATCCCTCAATTGTTGGAGGTTGTCGCTCAATGTTTGAGGGATATTCCTCAATTCTTGGGCGTTTTCCCTTAATTTTCAGTATTGACCCCCAACTATTCAGGGTTATCCTTCAATTGTTGGAGGTTGTCCCTCAATGTTTGAGGGATATTCCACAATTCTTGGGCGTTTTCCCTCAATCTTCAGGGTTGATCCACCAACTTTTCACGGTTGATCCTTCAATTGATGGTTCATCCATAGGAATTGAAGGTATTACCCTGAATATTGGAGGTTGAACCCTGAAATTTCAGGGTTTCACCCCCAGAATTGAGGGTGAAACCTTGAAAATTGAAGGTTCACCCTCAAACTTGGAGGGTTTTTCCCGCAAGGGAGTAGTTCTATTTTCTGCCACTAGTTGGCGTATCGAGTTTCTAAGGTTCCCAATACATCTTCACGATGATTGGCTTGTTTATTGGAGATATTTCAGAGATTTCTATATCACGGAAGTGACGATATATATATGGGGACAATATTGCGTGGGAAAATTCTGATGATCAAGATGGGATTATGATCAATTTTCTAAATATATTTTATTACATCAATTTTTATTGTTTACAATTACGCATTAGGTATATTAGGTTGGACTATCATAACTCTGTAATAGTGAATATGTATACTAAAAGTGCACAATCTCATAAGGTTTCTTTTTTTCTCATTACGTGAAGTTTTCCTTCGTAAATACGATGATCTGGTCTCCTAAATTCGATCCGATCATTGGAAAACCATATAACCATCCTAATATACAAGCAATCAGAGTCAATGGCGATTATCCAAAGATTTTTTTTTTTTTTTTTTTTTTCCAAAGAGTCATTATCAAAATGGTTAAAAATAAACCGTGTGAAAAATAAAATTAACATTATATTATCATCGATTATTCGGAAGAAGATCGATATTTGAAGATAATTATTTACAAAACTGAATATTATTCTTCTTTTGTTATATTTATTTTTATATATATATAATTTATATGGAAAATTTTTTTGTTCGACACTTTTATGCTGGAGAATCTAACAGATATACAGATTTTTTTTTTTCCTTCTTTTTCCTCTTTTTTTTTTTTTTTTTTTTTTTTCAAAACCATATATATATATTCACGTTGTATAAATAATTTTCAAATCCAGCGACGATCTTATTATTTTTTTTTTTTTTTCTTTCTTTCTCTCTTTCTTTTTTTCAAATATATCAGTATGGATTGTCGACAGATTTTCAAGACGAATGAAGTTTCTCTAATATTAGAAAATAAATAAATTATTTATTCGAACTTTGTACATGTATATTATTATTTAATTTAATTGCCATTCGATTACAAGCATATATAATATATGAATATATGTGTGCAATGTTTGAAATACAAATTTAGAAATATTGCTTTCACTTCATTCGCCCAACATCGCTGCCTGATAATATAAATAAATAAATCAATTGCTTAATTAATTAATTAATTAATTAATTAATTAATTAATTAATTAATTAATTAATTAATTAAACTAGTACCTACATAATTATGTCGTCACAGACATTCAAAGCCACACACAGTGTAATTATTATGCACACACAATAATTATTAAATGTAAAAAGGATATATACTCAGACGTTGGACTTATTTTTTTTTTTTTTTTTTTTATATATGTGTAATATAGCCATGAGGATGTGTGATATCTATTATAGATGATGGATTATAGATTATTATTTCTATTTATTTATTAATATTTATTTATTTATTTATTTATTTTTTTTATGTGTCATAGGCCGTAAAACTGCGATTTTAACCTCGCTTCGCTCGGTTTAAACGCGGTTTTTGGCCTGGACACATAAAATTCTATATGCCATACGGCCCAAAAAGTATTTTCTGACGAATTTCATCATAATCCTCGCCTTCGGCTCGGATTATAAACTCAAATTCGTCGGAAAATACTTAATCGGCCTAGTGACATAATGTACTATTTTTCTTATATATTTCTCCTTGGATTTAAAAGATAATTTAATTCAATTTCATGTAATACCTACTATATTTATATATATATATATATATGATGATATATAAATTTCGTAATATCCTGTCTACATGTAAATAATAATAATAATAATAACAATAATAATATGTCTATATACTATATTATATGTACAGAGGTGTGTGCAAAATATTCTTGTATATAGAATTTATAAAGTGTTGCATTCTATACTTAAAATTATTATTATTAACATACTATAGATAATATATATATTTATATATATATATATGTCAAGTATATATAGATATAATAGCAATTATTATATTATTATAATAAATTGTTTTTCTATATTATATACGTATATATATATATATATATTAGGGTGGTCGTTAATATAGCTATTTCGGAATTAGATTCATTCATACCCTTCATTCGAAAGTAAAAAAAAAAAAAAAAATTTTGACCCCAAATTGAACCCTTTATCTCAATTAGAAAGGGTGCCTGTAAAGGCTTACTTTTTTGTATTGATTTTCCATTACTTTCGGCTACTTTTTTATAAAATAAATATTTCGGGACCTCTTAAACGGCTTAAAAATCCATCGATCATACAGATAGTTCATAAAAACAACAAAAAAAAATACAAAAAAAAAAAAGATACAAAAAAAAAATACAAAAATACAAAAAAAAATACAAAAATACAAAAAAGTAAGCCTTTACAGGCACCTTTTCTAATTGAGATAAAGGGTTCAATTTGGGGTCAAAATTTTTTTTTTTTTTTTTACTTTCGAATGAAGGGTATGAATGAATCTAATTCAGAAATAGCTATATTAACGACCACCCTAATATATATATATACATATATAATATTATATTATAATATATCATAGCATTTTAAATATATTTATTTTTATTTTTCTTCTTAAATTCTATTACTCTTCTCATTTTTTCTTATTCCTTCTCTTCTTCTCTTACTTCTTTCTTTTTAATCATATATGATTAAGTCGTATATTATATTTTTATATATATATTTATATATATATATATATATAATCCTCATATTTACACAGAATATATTATATACCATTATTGGAATGACAAAAATACCTACCATCATTATTAAATGAATCTCTAGATAGATTTTAAACATAATCAAATTTTTTATTTCTTTAGTTTCCCCTCTTCCCCCCCCCCCCCCCCCCCCCCCCCCCAATTTTTAAAACAAATTAAAAGTTATTAATTATTCTTATCGTATTTTAAATATAATAATAAAAAAAAAAAAGTGAAAATATATCATGTATATTTATATATAGAGGTACGTAAAACGATGTATATAATTTATATACCTATAGGTATATATATATATATATATATCTAATTGCATATAATAATAATAATAATAATAATAATGTTAATATTTTTATGTTGCATAAATTAAATTTTATCTTTTAATTTATTTATATATATATATATATATATATATATATATTTGTATTATTCATTGACTGACATTTAATTAATATAATATAACATAATTATATAATGACTTTTAGTATTAAAACTGTATGATTCAAACGGTATAATATAGCGATGATAATATTATATCGTATAATGATTTACTATAATTAATATAATCGTGTTATAATACCTATATGTAATATATTGATAATTTTTATCAATATCGTTCAAATCTGCACAGATCGCTAAAAAAAAAAAAAAAACGCAGCATTATTTCCTACTCTTTCTTTAATTATTTTTTCTTCTTTTTTTTTTCTGTTTTCAGATTTTTTTTTTTTTTTTTTTTTTTTTTTTTTTCGTTTCTTGTATAGTACAAATGTATACAAATTTGATATTTTTACTTTCTGATCATCTATTATAGATAATATATTTTTTTTTTTTTTTTTATTGGCAGTACGCGCGATAGTATATAATATAATATATTATATAAATTAAAGCTAATACACAAATTTGCGAAAATTGGTTAAAAATATGGTTCTTGTTTTTGTTAGTTTTTATTTATTTTTATTTTTTTTTTTTTTTTTTCTGAATGGCTCAGGTTTGGGTAGACATATACATATATGTATGTATACATACATATTACATACCTACAGGTTGAATACGATGAAATTTCTCTGTTAGTATTTTTGGTTTTGGTTTTTTCCTTGTTTTTTTTTTTTTTTCTCTTTCCTTTCTCTTTTCCCAATTTTTGATCGTATTTAGAAATTCAAGAATTCAACAATACTTAATAATAGTATACTTATATACATATACATGCCCATCTTAACCTTTACTCTCGTTTCAATTCATAATTATTAACTTAACTTTAATTGGTCGTCAAGATTCTGTACGAGAATTTTCCACTTTTTGCTAAACTCTTTTTATTCTTTCTCCCAATCGCCGATGGTACATTTGAAAAAGATTTTTTTTTTTTTTTCTCGAAAAACCGCCAATTCTTTGAATAATAATAATAATAATAATAATAATAATAATAATGATGATAATACAACTAATAATAATTCTTTATCATTTTTTTTTTTTTTTTTTTTCACATTTTATTAAATTAATTGATTGAAGAAAAAAAAAAAAAAAAAATTACCCAAAACCTCGGCGGGGATTTAAAAGTTGTATTCACTTCGGTTTTTCGCAATTAAGAGCGCTACTATATACCTATAAGATGTATTCCATCGCCAACTCGGCAGCATTTAACCCTGACTTTCTACAATCTGTTCCATTATTTTTTATCTTATTACCAATATTTAAGAAAACATACTCGACATTTTTTTCTCAGATTTTATCAAAACATCCGGTCTCTTAAAAACAAAAATAAAATAAAACTCCCATGTTGAGGATTTTCGATAAAAATTCACGAAAATTCTGTTTCACAAAACAATATTATAATTTTTAGCGATAAAACATACATGAATTAAGTATGTGTAAATTTTTTTTTTCATCTGGATTTACGCAGAAACAAATTAGATTGGTATTTTTTTAATTCTTCAAATTTTTATCCAACGCCCCTTACGGAAAAAAACATTCAAAATAACACTCAGTAGTGACTCTCAACTGAGTTGTACTCGTACACTTAACTTGGGTGTTGACTCTCAGTTGAGTGTTGACCCTCTGTTGGTTGTCACTCATTTGGGAGTCAACTCTCAATTTGGGAGTTCGACACTCGAAATTTGGGAGTTCGACACTCGAAATTTGGGAGTCAATTCTCAATTTAAGAGTTTTACACCCAAAATTCAGTGTTTACACCTAAAATTCAGTGTTTACACTCAAAAATTGAGTGTATTTTCTGTAAGGGATATGGCACAGCAATTTTTAACTACTTACTCTGACACCATTTTTTTTTTTTTTTTTATGTATGTATTTTGAAATATGAAATATTTTTTAGAGAGACTGGGTCAAATGTCGCAGAGTTGGTGTGGAAAACCTCATATATATATATAGATATACATATATATTTATATTTATTTATTTAATTATTCATTTATTTATTTATTATAAACCTTGGCTGGTATCATTTACGGATAAGAATATGTACAACATAATATCATTTTTTGTATCCGAGTAGGATAAAATATTTTCTTTTTTGTTGTTGTTGTTGCTTTTTTTTTTTCTTCTTTTTTCTTTTTTTTTTTTTTTTTCTTTCTTCTTTCTTCTCTCTATTAGTCGTCTCTTATTCTCACAATATATACACGCATAGATGATTACTTTTCTATCCATTTATTATAATTTTTGGTTTTACAATTTATATAAATCAGAGAACGACATTAATAGTCTTGTATCAAATGTTTATTATTATTTTCGCAATTTATGATAAGCGTTCAAAAATTTACGCATTTTTTTTTTCTTTTTTTTTTTTTTGTTACTGGAGCAAAAAAAAATCCTTTTTTTCTGTTTTCTCTCTCTTCTTCTCCCCCTCGATTACACTGCACTTCGTGACTTGAACTATAAGTAACTAAAAATTCACTTTCGTTTAATTTATATATTACGTTTTTTTTTTTTTTTTTTTCTATTTCTGGTTTCTTGTTCTTTTATGTTTTAGCATTTTTTTTTTTTGTTTTTGTTTTTGTTTTTTCTTCTTTAATCATTATTTCCAATTTTCGGTCAAATATTTTTATACCTAAGCCAACCACATTAAAATTAACTCAACATCTTGACTAGAATAATATAATTTATTTATCATCCCTTCATTTTTGAAAATAATAAAAAAAACAAAATAAAATTCAAATTTCTCTATTATATATTATATATATATATATATATATATATATATTTATAGATATATTTTTTTTTTTAATTTTGCCATATATTTCGGATTTCTTAATTTTATGTACTCTTTTCATTTATACAATCAATCAATCAATATGGTAGAGCTGTATAAGGTTATATACCTACTATAATTTTGTTATCAATACATATTTCTCTATATCAATTATTATTATATAAACTACTACTATATATATATATATATATATATATATATATATATGAATTTTTACGTGAAAACTTAAATTCACATAATATAATATATTATATTATGACGTATTATTATACCTACAGGTATACATATATATATATAATGTATATTTCGTTATTAACATATTATCTATCTTGCAAATAACACTCGTATTTATATTTATATGATAATATTTAATATACATACAAACATGTATATAAATATATATATATATATATATATATATATATATTATATAATATATAATGTATTATATAATACATCGCGATGCACTTGATCCGTACTATGCATGAATATCAAATATATGGAAAACCACGTAAGCGACAGTGTGAAATGAAAAAAAAAAAAAATCAAAAAAAAAAGTAACAATTTACATTCGTTTAAAGATTTTTTTTCGTCTCTCGTCAGAATTTCCGAGATATGTCTTTTTCTTTTTTTAGGTTTTATAATTGTTACGCGCCGTACACATACATATATATATATTTATATGTATATACATGTTATATATGTGCATATAAATAATTTTATTGATTTATATCATTTTATTTCATCATTCTTAAAATTCTATGGACAACATGTTGATTAAACCGTTAACTAATTTATGTTATTTTTCTTCTCTTTTTTTTTCCAACATATATGTACCTATCATATATATATTTATCTAATAATAATAATAATAATAATAATAATAATAATAATAATAACATATTATATTATTCAATTTTACTTGTACATATATTATTTATATTTATATACGTGCTTCGCTATATTTATTTATTTATTTTGTGACAATATAGTACAGATGCCAAATGTGAAGGAGGGATTGATTTTTCGTTTCTATTTAAGATGAATAATAATAAATTATTATTATCTAATTTATATTTTAATATTATTTTTAATTTTTTTTTTTTTTTTCATTTTAATTATCAATATTATTACTATACTATAGTCTATTATACTAATGAATGATTAAATAGTATTTTAAATTGAATAAAAATGAAAAAAAATCAAATATATCAATTAATTTGAAAAATAAAAATAAATACCTATATACACAATACTTTAATTGACAGTATAATTATTCTGAATAATACGAAATATATTATCATATCACTATATATATATATATATATATAAAGCAGAGAAAAAGATAAAATAAAACGAAATAAAAATCAAAAAATTATTTTTTCAGGTTTCTTCTCTGGTTAATCTTCTATGGTTTATATATTCATTTTTTTTTTTTTTTTCTCTCCATTTTTCTGAGTATTTAATTTATGATAAAATAATTTCATTCATGTATATATATATATATATATATATATATACCTAATTATAGTTTTGAAATTAAATAAAGAAATAACGAAAACATCTTCTAATTAGTTTTATTTCTTGATTATTATTATTATAATCATTTATACATATATAGTATGTATATCGTAGCTGTATTCATTTATAATATATATATATTATACATATATATATATATATATATATATATATATTCGTGCAACAGTTAGCATTATTCCAAATTACTTAACAACGATAATAATAATAATAATAATAATAATAATAATAATAATGATAATTAAACAATTAATATATAATATAATATATAAATTATTTTAAATTGAAGTTGAACGTATATATTTCAAATTTTTAATTCTCTATCAATTAATTAATTTATTTATTTATTTACTCGTTAATTAGAAAGAATTACGTTTTTTATCTATCTTTTTTTTTTTTTTTTTTTTGTTTTTCATTTATTTATTTATTTATTTATTTTTTGTTGTTGTTCAGTCTTCGAAAGCACCTCCCCTCGGGTGGAATAATGAACAGAAATGATCAGTTTCTAGTATATTATTATATTAATTTACAGTTTATGAAAGAATTTTAATATCAATTGGATTTTTTTTATTTTTTTTTTTTTTTATTCATTTATTTTATTTATTTTATGGAATGCGTGTATAAATATCAGACAATCAGTATAGTGTGATATAATATTCAGTCGAAATTAACTAATTCCAGATATATAGTAAGTATATAAATATTATATAAAATTAAATGCACGACGATCGAAAATTGAAAATTGTAATTAAAAATTTTTTAGTCGGAAAAAAGATGTAAAATATATTATATCGTGTAGAAAAAAAAAAAAAAAAAAAAAAAAAAAAACTTCCCCATATATATCACGCGTTTAGCATATATATATATATAATTATAACACTATTACGTATAGTATATACTATATTATATTATTATATAAACGATTTGAAAAACGAAATAGAAATATAAGTGAAAAAATAAAAAAATAAATAAATAAATTAAGTGGAAAGAAAGAAAGAAAGAAAAAAAAAAAATTAAAGAAAAAAAAACCACAATATATTATAATTACTTAATACATATAATTCAACTGCCGAATACATCGTTTCAGATATTTATACATATATTATATATATATATATATATATATATATATATATATATATATATATATATATATTTATATATGGGTATATAATAGCACGACTAGGAATTTTATAAAATTCATCATTATCCCCCTGCAGTTTAGTTCCAATAAACTGGGGAACGGACATTTTTTTTTCTTCTCCTTCTTCTTCTTCTTTCCCTTATTTTCTCTGTACAAATACTATTACATATAATTATATACCTATATAATATATATATATATATATATATATATTCAATTACTTTATTTAGCAATAAAAATACGTACTACATATTAAGCTGCTCCATTAATAATTATTTATCATTATTATTATTATTATTATTATTATTATTATTATTATTATATGAGTTGTATGAAATAAAAATTTATTCATTTATTCATTCATTATTATTTTATTTATTTATCTATTCATTTATTTCATTGTTTTTATTTTCTTCTAATAATCGCTTATATACGCACGTATACATATATATATATATATATATATATATATACTTAAATCAAGGGAGAAACAATGATATAATATACATATTATATGATCCATGCTGCACCTTAATTATTTCGAACTTTATATTATTATTATTATTATTATTATTATTATATATATATATATATTTTTATATACATATTTATATACAATATTATTACTGCAGTCACGATATATATATATATATTTATATTTTAATAAAAACTATAGGTATATTATTTATTATTATAACCACGTATGTATAATGGCTAAAGTCCACGATTATTATTATTATTATTATTATTATTATTATTATGTATTATTATTAATATTAATATCGTAAAAATTATTCTTCATATATAATGATTTATCAATTTATTTCTAATATTATTTATATTCTTTGGCAATTTGATTCGTATCAGATCGTGATACATTTTTTTTTTTTTTTTTATATTAATAAACTGATACTATTTATTATATAATATATGTGATGAATTACCTCTTTCGAATGATTGTGTGTTATACATATAATATTATAGGTATATTATTTATTTATTTATTTATTTATTTATTTATTTATTTATTTATTTATTTATTTATTTATTAATTTATCAATTTATTTAATTCTTTTATCTTGCTTTTTTCTTTTTTCTTTTTTTTTTTTTTTTTTTCTCTTTCTTCGTTAATTAAATACCTATATATTAATATACACCTACATATATATGATGTGATTGACTGATTTCATATACCCATATATTATATTCATCCTAAATCCCGATCTGAAACTTCTATATATATAATGTTTAAATAGTCCTATATACTCATAATTATTTTATTTAATTATATATTTTATTTTATTTCATTTTGTTTTGTTTTGTTTTCTTTATTTATTTATTTATTTATTTTTTTCCCCCGACTTTTATTCGTGCTGTTATTATTATTATTATTATTTAATAGCTTTTATATCAAACTATATAATAATAATACAAGAATATTATATAAACAATGATATCAAGCGATATAGCAGCAATTATAATAAATATACAATAAGTAAAAAAATACAGGGAAAATAATAATGTGAAAAAGACAATTTATAAAATAAATTGTTCTCACTATTATATCGTTACAGTCATTATAATCATTTACGCGCCAAACTTGTGGCCGAAAATTTAATTAAAAATACATAATGGCGGTTAGAAAATCTGAGCATTTTTATAGATTTTTTTTTTTCTTTTTTTTTTTTTTTTTTCTTACAGATATAAATCCTTCTCGTTAAATCGCATTATGTTGTAAAAATCGATGCTCTGTTCATCAGTGCGATTCGTAAAAGTTTTGCGAGAAGTATACTGTTTTTTTTTTTTTTTTATTCTTATTTATTTATTTATTTATTTATTTTATTAATATCGATATAGGTAGATACCGATTTTCTATATATATATATATCTACTAATATTTACTCAGTTTCATATCACGCCATCATAGTGCGATTGCAGCGCCACTATCTATGTTCTAAGAATAAATTTATATCGCCCCCTATTTTAATATAGGGTTGATTAAAATTTTGATCTACGTAAAATCGGGTGGGAGTATCGTTTTTTTTTTTTTTTTTTTTTTTCTCGGTTTTTGTTTTTCTATATCAATTTATCAAACATGTGCGATTGATACATCGAAATTATCGGCACTGCTGCAATAAGTGCAGATTTAGTCGAAAAATCGTTCAACCGATTTACGAAAATCACCCGCCGTCGTCTCTCTTCTCTATTGAACTGTTACAACATTTCTGAACGGTGAATTGCTCCCTGGCAACGAACCGTCGGTTTACATCATGGCGGGACTATGACACAAGTCGATTCCATACCCTCGGGTGGTATGCGTGTATTACCGTTCGAAACGTAACCGTTAAGGTCGATCGATACCTGAGATAGGGTTGAATTTCTCAACGGATTACCCGCCGGTGAATTAGCCGAAATATTGACACGACCTGCGGGGTTATTGCCTCCATGATCGTTAACATGGTTTGAAATTCTATCGTTAACGTTGTTACCCGCGTATTGATGATCGTGTGCAACCGGGTACTCCGTCATCTCGATATTCGTATATTCACGAATCGATGGTGTTTTTGATGGAAAATCTACCCCCACATGTTGCATCGAACCGTCTCTACTCATCTGGTTGTTATGCGTCATGTGCTGGTGATGATCGGTACCGTCACTCATCGACGTAACATGTCCATTCGCAGTCATGTACAGGTCTGGTTCGGCCTGTGTCTTCGGCGACAACATTGACTCCAGACATTGATACAGCAGGATGTAATCCTCCTACGAGAAGCGACATTATTCATCAATTCGATTCTGTGCACTCGATTTTTCTAACCGTTTGATCCATAGCAAAAAAAAAAACAAAATCAAACACCAAAATGTTTTACCTTCGATCTAAAGATCCCCGGCCGTTTCATGTACAACAGTTTAGCAAACATGTAAATGTCCGCCGTTTGTTCGAACTCCAGCTGCTTGTTGAGGGTCGTCAAAATGACGAAGAGACCGCCTTCGATACCGCCGAATCTGAAACAAAAATAGTAAACGATCATTTTTTGATCGGAAAATCGAATGCTTTACAATTTTTGTAATTTTATTGCGTGTTACCTGTCCATAACGACGATCGGACCGTTTTGGTAATCCCTGTGAAAGTCCTGTACGACGTTTACGAACAGTTTTGGGTTGTTGTTGTGCGGCCATGGGCCACCCTGGTCCAAAGGACCCTGGACGATTCGTGCACTCAATTCGTAGTCGTCCTGCAACGATCGTACTGCAACTTCGCGGAGCACCACGCCGTTGACTGTTTCTTTGATGCCGCAAAGTCTCACCCTGAAGGTGTCGGATTCCAAATCCTTTCCCTCAGTAGGCCAGAACTCGGGATACTCCTGGAAACACGGGTTCTATTTAGGGAAGTGAGTTTCGTCGAATTGGCCAACCGGCCATTTCCTATATCCCGAAGGATGGTGAAGGGAGGGTTTTTTTCGCGGACACAAACCTCTTCGCAGTGAGTGAGCATCACAATAGTCTGGGCATTGTGGTCCCATACCATCTGCCAGAATTCCATGATGGTATTTTCCATCGGGTGTTGGGTGAGTATGAATTCGCGGTTTCTTTGAAAGCCTGAGGAGAACGAAATAATGAATTTTTGTCTACGGATATGAGCCGTTTTTTTCATCTATAATAAAGCGAGGATTTCACGCACCAGAGAACCAAGTCGCGTTAATATAGTCGCTACCGTCTATTCCTGGCTTTGGTGTTAAGTGAACCCTCGCGTTTTCAATCGGTAATGTTTCCATGTTTCGATTCTTCACAGTGTTACACGGCTTCGTGGCTGATACTAGATTGAAATCCTTTGGCTTCCAGGATGTGACGAGCTGAAGAAAACGGAAGTTCAGATCAGCCAACGCCGGAGCTTTTTTTCGTCACACCAAATGATTCAATTCGATATTTCCAAAATCACAAACCTTGTACTGAGCCTCGAGCGAGTTCCATGGATCATTTTTGTTGTTGTTAGGACACAACATCTCTCTTACATGTTGAAGCAAACTGTTTACCTCGATGTTTGTCTCTCCGCTTTCGATCGCCTCCTGAAGAGCATCGTGGATGAAAATGTACTGCTCTTCGGTTTGCACCAAAAAGTTTCTCTGGGTTCGAATGTGCTTCAAAAATCCGAACACATTTATCTCTCCTTTACTTTTGGCCTGTTTCAACATAGCGTCGATTACTATGTACGTTCCCGTACGGCCAACTCCGGCGCTGTGAAGAAAATACAATCAAGGATTATAATATTATAAGAATTATAAGCCACTGAAGACCGAAAATAACAAGCTCAAAATTTACCTGCAATGAACAATGATCGGGCCAGCATCTGGCGGATTAGCGTTCGACGATTTCCGTACGAAACTTAGCACTGGAAGCGGATGATCAGGTACACCGTGGTCTGGCCAACCGGTGTAATGGTACTGCAAAACCGTCCTTTCCCCCATGCTTGTGCCATTCTTCTTTTTCTTTATCTGCTTGGAGTTTTAATATTATGTTTTGCATGGTCGTCTGATGAGTATTTGCACAATACGAAATACAGGGTATCGAATTCCTATATAGATATATACCTTCAAATGCCGAATGTGGAGTGTGCGAACGGTGTAGGTAGCCATGATGTCTTCTCTCATCAGAGTGACTTGGATATGGCCGTAAGTCTCGGTGCCTTCCTTGGGCCAATACATATCGCATTTTCTCTGCACAATTGAAAAATAATGTGTAAAAACTATTCTGCTAATGGCTTTCGATCAATCGATCAATCACTGATTACTCACTCGTCCACGCTCTACCAGATTGGTTATCATCACTACGATAGAGACCCGTTGTTCCCAAACCATACGCCAAAAACCATCGAAAGTAGGTGGCAAAGGACCCTGAGTGCCAATGTAAGCTCTCGAACGTTGCCAACCGTCGATATAATTCGCGTTCACATAGTCCTGGCCTTTTTTCGGTGGTCCACCAGCGCATGACAGTAATTGCACGCGAGTATGATCGTCTGTAATGGTGATAAAACGTGTTTGGAACTGTCCCCACCTGCATTTTCAATGATCATTTCTGTTCTACTCACATGCTAGAATGTTGAGGTAACGATTCTTCGTCTTGTTTTCAGCATACTGCGAATTTTCCACAGTATAATCCCCGGTTTCTGACTGTATGAGTTCGTACTCCTTGCTGAACCCTATGTCACCGTCGGCATGAAGGGCGGCTACGTGTTGTGCAAAATTTTGCACAGCAACGGCAGTCCGTTCACCATCTTGCTCGGTGTTCTCCCAATCTTGAAGGGTCGGTACGTTCCGCGGTGGATCATCAAGATAATAGTAGGCGGTGTGAAAGCACTTCCTAAACATTGGCCTAAGACATGGCCTGGTAAATTAATATTGTCAACGTTATTTCATCCCCTTAGTAATAAATATTCACTAATGAATCGACTCACATAAATTGCTTCATAATTATTATTCTTCCTCGTAATAAGATAACGACAACAACAACGCACGGCGCTACATCCAGCAACAAGATTTCTACGTAAAGACTACGAGTGGCTACTACATACGACTGAACATTATCTCGGCTCTAGAGTCATTATCGCATTTTTAGATAAAGACTTTATCGTGTCAATATGAAGCCCGGTATCCAGTTTCTCGAGTGCGCGTCTTTTTCTTCTTTTTTTTTTTTTATTTTTTATTTATTTTTTTTTTTTTAAGCCCGCTTATAATTTTATCTGCAAAATATTTCTCAACAATTTAACTATTGTCCTCTTACCTCCATAAAACGAACGATGTTATGGCCAGCATCACGGCAAAACAGGCGCAAACCATGCCAGCGATAACACCAGCGCTGAATTCTTTGCTGCTTTGTCGCATGGACGGTGGTACTTTGTCGCAATTACGAGCAACTCGTACTCTTCGAGCTGGTGTATCCTGCCCTTGTATTATCTTCCCTTTGTCAATTATGCTTCGTGTTGCACCGCGCACCATTATCTCGTACATCGTGTTCATCGTTAGATTCGATATCGTTATCTGAGGGTAAAAAATTAGGGAATTTGTCGTTATCAGTACTACTTCGAAGTTACGTTACCATTTAACGAGAAAGTGCGCTGCGCTTTTTTTCGCATGATCGCCACTTACTCCACTATCGAGGTGCTCCTTGTCAGCTGACATTTCCATTACTTCGAAACCGTTCGTATCCTCGTTACGATAACTTATGTAATAGTAATCTATTGAGTTCCAGAAAAGCCCTGGCCGTTGCCATTGGAAGTAGATCGTATCTTGAGCCTGGCATGTCAGGTTCAAAATTCTTGGTGCAGTTGGACCGGCGATGTCCGTTTTATGAACTATGTGATCGGACGGTTCACCCTCGTTCTTCCAGGTATACGCCTTCACCCATATTTTATACTCCGTGTACGGTTCTGAAATGAAGAGTAGATTTTCCGTTCACATCATTTCTCCATTCATTTTTTCATTCATTCCTGCATTCATTCATTCATTCATTCCTGCATTCATTCATTTTTTCATTCATTCCTGCATTCATTTGCTCATTCATTCATTCATTCATTCCTGCATTCATTCATTGATTCATTAATTCAATCATTCATTCATTCATTCATTCATTACTTACTTATATTCGATAATAGAAATGTTATCTTACTGAGATTTGTCAGATTGAAGAATATGTTCGGGTTGTTGGCGTCGACATTCTTATGCGTCTCAACGTCCGTGTAATTCAAGTGCATGTAATACACTCTATATCCGACAATTACGCCGTTTGCATTCTCAGGTTCAGCCCAAGACAATTCGATGAATGATGATGTGATGTGATGTGCAGTTAAGTTCAAAGGTTTGCTTGGCACTGTAAATAGGCAAAAAATAAAAATAAATAGGTATATTTCCTCACTTTCCCTTATATATTCATCAATTTTTTATTTTTTTATTTCTCCATATTATGATTCATTAACTGCTAACAGTTCTAATCATATCATACACATACTTATAGTTTCTCTGATCATCAACCTTAACCATCATTATCTAACCGAACGGAAATACCTCATTAAACTCTGAGAACGAATTATGATCTCTCGTATCGGATTACGCGAATTAGATATAGCTATACGATGTTCTCGGTTCAATATAATACCATCTTATACTCATCGCATTTGCACATCTTCGCTATATCATTATTTAGGTATAATTAGTCATGGTTCTTCATTTAAAAATATTCTATTCCTTGTACGAAAATCATGGAAATTTTATTGGAAAAATCTATAATCAAAAACGAACTAAAAAAAAAAAAAAAAATATATATAAATTCTTTTTTCAAAAATCGGAGCATAAAATATATATATGGGAAAAATAAATCGAAAACGGTGATTTTTCATCAAGTGAAAGTCGTCGGTTAATGTTATTGCACTTTACGCGTTTGTGTGCAGTGTTATATATTTATAATCAAGGATCGGTTCTGCAGCAGCAGCAGCAGCAGCTGTATACATAGGAAGTGAAGGGACGTATGAGTTTTACCTATCGCAGTGCGTGGGTATTTATTATTTATCTTTAAATTCCAGATAACGGGTAAAAGAAAAATGAAAAATGAAAAACGAAAAAAAAAAAAAAAAATGTTTATATGTATAATTTTTTCGTTTTTTTTTTTTTCTTCATTCGCTATTTGAAATTTCTTACAATTATTATTATTATTATTATTATATCTCATCAACTATTCGAGATGTATGTAACTTATATGTTATACAGTTCGCTGGTGGTGCTGCTGCTACAGGCTTATCTAGCTTTTATCTAACTCTTCGATCTCACGCTTTCGTATACCTACTTTACACCCATTATCCCATAGATAAAGAGCCCATTTCAAAGAGCCATAAATATATTTCGGTTACTAACGAACGAACGAAGATTTTCTTTTACTATACAGGGTGGTCCATTTTAATTGATGCAGGCGAATATCTTGAAAACTAACAATTATAAAAGAAAAAGTTTTATACAAAACTTGAAGGGTTTCGAGGGGGAAAGATAATGCTGATATGTGTTGACTTGTGGACTTCGCCAATTCCGAGATTTCGCAAGCAACTTCGGATTTTAGATAGGGAATACATGTTTTGGTTGGGGGCATCTGATAGTGCGATGAAAGACTCATTCAAACACGCAAGCAAAAAAAAATTGGAAAAAAAAAAATTTTGCAAAAAAAAAAATTGGAATAAAAAATTTCGCGAATTTTTTTTTTTTTTTTGCAAAAGATTGCTTTTTTGTCCCTAGCTTTCGAACACATTCATTGTTCATCACTCTAGCTCAAAATTTTTCTCGCCAATTTTGAAATTGGAAAGATTGAATGTACCAGATTAGTGAAAAAAAAATCGTAGATCAATAACGCAGAGTGATGAACAATGAATGTGTTCGAAAGCTAGGGACAAAAAAGCACAATCTTTTGCAAGTGAAAAAAAAAAAATTCGCGAAATTTTTTTTTGCAATATTTTTTTTCCAATTTTTTTTTGCAAAATTTTTTTTTCCAATTTTGTTTTGCTTGCGTGGTTGAATGAGTCTTTGATCGCGCTATCAGATGCCCTCAACCAAAACATGTATTCCCTATCTAAAATCCGAAGTTGCTTGCGAAATCTCGGAATTGGCGAAATCCACAAGTCAACACATATCAGCATTATCTTTCCCCCTCGAAACCCTTCAAGTTTTGTATAAAACTTTTTCTTTTATAATTGTTAGTTTTCGAGATATTCGCCTGCATCAATTAAAATGGACCACCCTGTATATGTATACCTGCAAGCTATATTATATTATACTACCTGCTTTTAAACTATTTACAAAGATATTATATAGTTATAGAGTTTTTGAACCTTATATTAGTGTTCACAATTTTTTATTTTATTTTATTTTTTTTTTTTCAAAATTTTCAACTACTAAAAGTAAACAATTATTCCTAATTATTACGAGTCAGAAGCTACGTATGTATGTACCAGTTTTTAGAAATGGTACTAATTACCCCAAAAGTCTACATAGTAGACGATTTGAAGTTTGAAGTTTCAAAATTCCGAAAGCTATAAGAATCGTATCGAAATCAATATATATATATGAGCATAATATTGTCTGATTTAATCGTCTTGAGATTCACTTTTTCGGAAAAAAAAAAACAAAAAAAAAAAAAAAAACACAGTTTCAAAATCCTATCAATTATTTATGACATCGTTAAGTTATTGATTTAATTGTACTACTAGATGAAATGGGTTTTCGTAAAGAGTGCGTCTCGATCGGAATGAACTATTTTTTTTTTTTTTTTTTTTTTTGGGTGGAGTTTTAATATTCCAAATTTAAACGTTTTTGTAAAATCGTAAATTTTATAGAAAAATACTAATCGAGGTATGAGACAGAATTATAATCATTAATTTATTCATTCGCGGAAGAAAATCCCACATATTATTATTATTATTATTGTTTGATTATTGTGATTATATATCTAAACCTGTTGCACGTTATATATATATATATATATATATATATATATATATATATATATATATATATATATGTGTGTGTATACATAATATGTGTGTGAGTTTCTGTTTCTGCGAGATTGTGCAATTTATTCATCAAATAGCTATATACCGGACCAAATATGGATTTCAAGAATTCACCTGTAAAGGTATAGAAATATCTGAAATATGTACAAGGTAACGAACGAACGTACGTATAGAGTGTACGGTTCTAGAAATCCTTTATATAAAAATGTAGAAAAAAAAAAAAAAAAAAAAAAAAATACTTATAAGATGAAAATTACAAAAAATATGTCCGTTTATCGAATTTAAATTAATCATTCAGTCTATAAAAAACGAGAAAAACTTCTCATTAATATTTAGGTAATCGCTTGATTTCGTATGGATATTATGATATTATAAATTAAACAACGAAATTGGATCCGTTTGATGTTTTTTTTTTTTTTTTTTTTTTTTTTTTTTTACTTCAAGTTATTCCTCGCGTTGTCGACAAAGTAAGTAACAGAGTAAGACGAATCCGAGATCACGTAAGTACATATATATATATATATATAGGTACTATATGCTATAGAATAGAATCGCATTTTTATAGCTATAAGTCTCTGCAGGTATATAAGGTAATGAGCAAGTGTAATTATATTCACATATGTCTCTGAGTTTCTGCTTATACTATAATGGTAAACAGAAAAACTAATCTATGGATGTGTGTGTGTGTGTGTGTGTGTGTGTGTTTATAATAATGTAGAAACAAGAGCTGAGGTGGGGTCGTCTTCCTTGTCTTGTCTTAATACGTATATGTACACGTATTATACATATGTATAATAGAGGGATTACACACCTACGCCTACACATCTATACGTCTTTATATTATCGTCTTTTAGTATTATACTTACTATTACAAAAGAGAATAAGAAATCCAATACTATGAAGAAATTATACCACCGCATGTACAACCCATCCCATTACTTATATACAGGGTGATTCAGAATTCGTGACGAATCTCTTGAGGGGTTGATCCTTGTCAAAATTCGGATTTGAACTCCCAAATTTCTAGTGTCGAACTCCCAAATTGAGATTTGACTCCCAAATTTCTAGTGTCCAACTCCCAAATTGGGATTGGAACTCCCAAATTTTTAGTGTCGAACTCCCAAATTGAGATTTGACTCCCGAATTTCGAGTGTCGAACTCCCAAATTGAGAGTTGACTCCCAAATTTTGAGTGTCCAACTCCCAAATTGAGAGTTTACTCCCAAATTTCGAGTATCGAACTCCCAGATTTAGAGTTGACTCCAAAATTTCTAGTGTCGAACTCCCAAATTGAGATTTGACTCCCAAATTTCTAGTGTCCAACTCCCAAATTGTGAGTTGACTCCCAAATTTCGAGTATCGAACTCCCAGATTTAGAGTTGACTCAAAAATTTCTAGTGTCGAACTCCCAAATTGAGATTTGACTCCCAAATTTCTAGTGTCCAACTCCCAAATTGTGAGTTGACTCCCAAATTTCGAGTATCGAACTCCCAGGTTTAGAGTTGACTCCAAAATTTCTAGTGTCGAACTCCCAAATTGAGATTTGACTCCCAAATTTCTAGTGTCCAACTCCCAAATTGTGAGTTGACTCCCAAATTTCGAGTATCGAACTCCCAGATTTAGAGTTGACTCCAAAATTTCTAGTGTCGAACTCCCAAATTGAGAGTTGACTCCCGAATTTCGAGTGTCGAACTCCCAAATTGAGAGTTGACTCCCAAATTTCGAGTATCGAACTCCCAGGTTTAGAGTTGACTCCAAAATTTCTAGTGTCGAACTCCCAAATTGAGATTTGACTCCCAAATTTCTAGTGTCCAACTCCCAAATTGTGAGTTGACTCCCAAATTTCGAGTATCGAACTCCCAGATTTAGAGTTGACTCCAAAATTTCTAGTGTCGAACTCCCAAATTGAGAGTTGACTCCCAAATGAGTGACACCAAACAGAGGGTCAACACTCAACTTAGAGTCAACACCCAAGTTAGGTGTACGAAATTACACCTTAGTTAAGATAGTCACTACTGAGTTTTATTTTAACGCTTATTTTGAGTGTCTTTTCCGTAAGGATACATATATATATATATATTATACAGTAAATAGTATCGAGTATATATATATATATATATATATATACCGCGATAATCAGGTGAAAGAGAATGGTCCATCCGCCCAGGCAGACAATATTTCGTATTTTTAGGGGGATAGCCACTCGTTGCACTGAAAATCCCTAGGGTGATTTTGGCGCGCGGTCGATGCAATTCGGCAGCCATTGTTGATACAAGCCGGCTGACTGTCAATACATCGCGGAAGGTAGACAAGTGTGGTTATGTTCGTTTATTTGAAGGAAATGATAAATAAAGTGAATGAAACCTACGTGAATAAGCTAGGAATATTTATCAAAAATCGATCAATTAGTTTTAAATGATAATTTCGTTCAAATTAGTTGTTATCGATGAACTTTTCGATTCTCATTAATTTCCAGTTATAGCTTGGGTTAAGTCGTTGATTGCATTAAGATATCATTTAAAACTAATTGATCGATTTTTGATAAATATTCCTAGCTTATTCACGTAGGTTTCATTCACTTTATTTATCATTTCCTTCAAATAAACGAACATAACCACACTTGTCTACCTTCCGCGATGTATTGACAGTCAGCCGGCTTGTATCAACAATGGCTGCCGAGTTGCATCGACCGCGCGCCAAAATCACCCTAGGGATTTTTTCAGCGCAACGAGTGGCTATCCCCCTAAAAATACGAAATATTGTCTGCCTGGGCGGATGGACCATTCTCTTTCACCTGATTATCGCGGTATATATATATATATATATATGCAAAAGAATTCAGATTTTCAATCAAAAATCAAAAATCGAAAATTATTTTCGATCGCGGGATATAAGCGATTTTGTTATAGAATTCAATTCGAGATAGATAATATATCGACATTTCTTATTGGTTTTTAAATTTATAATTTAAACGTAATCTAGGAAAAAACGTTTAATATATTATACTATACTATATATGAGGTAGTCCACCCCAACTCGGCGGCATTTTTCCCTGACCATTTGCGATTTGTTTCATTATTTTTCATCTCATTCGACCTACAGCAGAACGTACTCTTAATTTTTTTCAGATTTTTCGGGTTAGCCGTTCGCTCAAAAAAAATTAATGAACCTCACTTTTTGAGAAAAAAAAACGCCCTTTTTTAAAATTCTCAAAAAATTCACAAAAATTCTGTGTCACAAAACAAACTTTTTGAGCCATAAATCATAGTGGAAGTATTTTTGCTTATTTTTTTATTCAATTTAAGGGGGGAGATACATGTAAATTTTTCCAAACAAAAAAATTTTTTTTTTTTTTTTTTTTCACATTTTTTGTGTACAACGCGTAAAGCAGCACATCCTTGTATACATACTTATTTCTGATGCTTTTGTAACACATCCAATCATTGAAGTATAGTTAGAAAATGATGAAAAAAGTTTTGTCTAACTCATTAAATTGAATAAAAAAATAAACAACAAAATACTTCCACTATGATTAATGGCTCAAAAAGTTTGTTTTGTGACACAGAATTTTTGTGAATTTTTTGAGAATTTTAAAAAAGGGCGTTTTTTTTTCTCAAAAAGTGAGTTCATTAATTTTTTTTGAGCGAATGGCTAACCCGAAAAATCTGAAAAAAAATTGAGAGTACGTTCTGCTGTAGGTTGAATAAGATGAAAAATAATGAAACAAATCGCAGATGGTCAGGGAAAAATGCCGCCGAGTTGGGGTGGACTACCTCATATATATATCGTTTGCTCGATAAAAGAGAGAGAGAGAGAGAAGATAAAAAAAGAAAAAAGAAAAAAGAATTATCATAAACTGCGTGTTTGCAGTTTGTATATAATAATTATTCTTTCGATCGACTAGATTATATAAGATCTTGGGATTTATAACGTGAATTTAATCCCGATGCAGTATTCCTCTACATATTATTATATATATATATACCTATATGTATATATACGTCGCTGCATGCACTCTCCCACACCGTATTAATTAATTAACATATTTGATCAACTGCGTATTATATGTATGTAGATTATACGAAAACAAGTTTCTTTGTCAAAGTGCATCGCAAATAAAGTACAAATTAGGTGACGAAAAAAAAAAAAAAAAAAAAAAAAGGAAATTTTTTGAAAAAAATATCAAGACTGTCAAATAAATGGTAGCTGGTGATTTATATAGCATATAGCAAGATTTTCAGAATTCTGTAAAAATTCTATACTATATATTATATATAATATTATCCACATATTATAAAGGCATTTTATTTTCTCTACAAATCGCATCCATTGTCGACGATTATGTCATGGGCTAGTATATACGTATATTAGAGTGGGAATTAAAAGCCTTGACTAAATCAGGTATATATATATATGTACGCATAGATGTGCGGATCGAAACGTCTCACTTCAAGTTCGCAGCCTCTTAACACTCTGAATATATATATATTATATATATATATACGTCATTCGGTTCAATGATCATTAATCAGCTCTACGTATACAGAGTGATTCAGAATTCGTGACGAATCTCTTGAGGGGTTATTCCTATTATATTTATCAAAATTAAGATCGAAATTTCCTCAGCCATATTTCCGTAAACTGATTACTTTTTCTTGGAACAAAGATTTTTTTCCCACAAACGATTTTTTTTTTTAAAGAATCCCGCAAATAATGATGTCAATGCGAGTTATTTTTCCTTGTTTTTTTTTTTTTTTTCTTCAATATCAGTGAGAGAGAGATTCCTCGATGAAAGTTTCTTATTTGATGGAAAATGTTAAAAAAAAAAAAAAGAAATGTTTTTATTATATGGTTCCGAGGAAAAAAGAAGAAGAAAAAAAAAAAAAAATAAATAATAATGGTTGAGGAAATTTCGATCCCAATTTTGACAAGGATTATAATTCCTCAATAGATTCGTCACGAATTTTTTAATCATCCTGTATAAAAATTACAACACATTTGTGAAAAAGGAAAGACAGAACAGAAAGAGGGATTACAATTCTGAAATCCTGACCAACCTTTACTATATAGGTATATATATATATATATTCAGTTGTACACAGAGAAAGGGATACCTGAGAGGTAGAAAAATCGGTCGTTAACTTCCAGGTAGGTAGGTAAGGTATGGATAGAGATACTAACTCGCGTTAGAAACTCGCGAACAAGTAGGTATATACCGTGATTTTATGTGAATGCAGCCCAGCAGGAATAGGTACTAACCCAAGACTCGTTAGTATCAGCAGTTTAGTGACTCACTTGATTTTTCTAGTAAAATCACTAGAAATCACTAGATTTTTAGTCATCTTACTAGGAAAATCTAGTAGTATATTGTTACTAAACTGCTCCTAGTGAGTTTTGGGTTGGTATCCCTGCTGGGCTGCATCCACATAAATTCACGGTATAATAACCACATACATACCTAATTTTGAAATCGATTTCTGTTCCGACAACGAAGAAGAAAAGATTTTTCAGTTTAATCCAATTTTCGAAGAAACGCTTGAAGAAGAAAATCAAAAATAAGAAAAAAAAAAAAAAAAAATCAAAAAAAAAAAAAGAAGGATTTCGAATGAATTTCTCTCTCTATCTCACTATACATTTCTCTCTCTATCTCTATCTCTATTTCGTCCGCAACGTTAATTCATATATATAGTATATATAATAATATATATGCACATATAATTTCCATTCATAAATTATTTCGTTACGAAATAAATATATATATATTAGGGTGGCGCAAAAAAACCGACTATTTTTTTTTTTTTGAGTCTCGAGCGAAAAAATGTTAATTTTTGATGTTTTAAGAGCCCTCTCCAAAGGACAGCTCAAAAAAAAAAATTTTAAGAGGTCGCTCCAAATTTTTTTAAATTTCAAAAATCGTCAAAAATCGTCAAAAATCGATTTTTTTTTTTTCTAATTCGAATTTAAATTTTTTTTCTCGTTACGGTATAATTTTACAGACCAAACAAAAATAAGTTTCTGAAAGTTTCAGTTCAAAATTTAAATTTTGAAAGGTCGCTCATAATTTTTTTTAATTTATCAGTGCATTACTTTAGATTTTTTAATTATTTAATTATTAAAAAATTATGAGCGACCTTTCAAAATTCAAATTTTGAACTGAAACTTTCAGAAACTTATTTTTTTTTTTGGACTGTAAAATTATACCGTAACGAGAAAAAAAATTAAAAAAAAAAAAAAATCGATTTTTGATGATTTTTGAAATTTTAAAAAATTTGGAGCGACCTCTTAACAATTT
Organism: Tenthredo mesomela; assembly: GCA_943736025.1. Lineage (NCBI taxonomy): Eukaryota > Metazoa > Arthropoda > Insecta > Hymenoptera > Tenthredinidae > Tenthredo > Tenthredo mesomela. Next base: position 56,980,920 of record OX031014.1, read on the forward strand.
TTTTTTGAGCTGTCCTTTGGAGAGGGCTCTTAAAACATCAAAAACTAACATTTTTTCACCCGAGACTCAAAAAAAAAAAAAAAAATAGTCGGTTTTTTTGCGCCACCCTAATATATATATATATATATATATATGTATAATATCGTATGTATTATATTGCGGTTTGTATTTGTTGTATCAATTATATAACCACCTGGCATATATGCATATTATAGTATAAACATATTTTTTCACACGATTTTAATCAGTTGTTTAAATATACTATACCGCGAAGTTCTCTGTATGCGGAACGCTAGGGGTACCAACCCGAAATTTTTGCTATTTCCATAGGCGTAGGTCATACAGTAAACTGCAGCAGCATTTTGGTAACTTACTAGATGTTTCTAGTAAAATCACTAGAGATCACTAGAAATCTAGTGATCATTGGTCACTAGCTTTCTGGACTAGAAATCTAGTGACTAGATTTCCAGTAATTTCTAGTGATCTTACTAAAAACATCTAGTAAGTTACCAAACTGCTGCTGCAGTTTACTGTATGACCTACGCCTATGGAAATAGCAAAAATTTCGGGTTGGTACCCCTAGCGTTCCGCATACAGAGAACTTCGCGGTATATGTGCGAGATTGACCCATTATAGGTAAGTATAGGAAAAAAATCTGATGGAAAAAAAAAACTAATTCGAACAAAAAAAAAAAAAAAAAAATTGTCACACAATTTTGCAAAATAAAATAAAATAAAATAATACAAAATAACTATAATATAATGACTGAGACTGACGTAACGACGCGGACGTAGCTCACTTTTCTACGTATTCCATACACATACACACACACATATATATATATATATATATACGTATAGGATATTCACTTAATAGTGTGATAAGATTCATCAGAGCTCGCGCTTCATATCTATTGCTGTCTCTTGCTTGTTGCTGCACCATGCACATGTATATATATATATATATATATATATATATATATATATATATATATATATATATGCTGCTGCATTAGTCACGAATTGTGAAGATGAAAAAAAAAGCGAAAGAAAAAATGAGAAAAAACAAAAAATAAAAAATAAAATAAAAAAACAGGAGAAAGATAAAAAAAAGAACCCAAGTCCTTATAAATGTTTATATATATATACCATATTCTTTTCTTTCTCTTTTTTGCGGTTTTCCTCTTTCTCTCTCTCTCTCTCTCGCTCTATCTTTCGCTCTGTAGTATCTCTTTGTCTCTTTATCTCTTTATCTCACACTCTCACAATCCGTATTAAGGTCAGAGACAGACAGACATACTTCCAGGCAACATCGCGAGCGCCAGAAGCCGTTTGCGCGTGTAATTACCATCTCTTCGCTTATTCTATATAAACTCCAGTGGTGTAACTAGTCGCTAAAGAACTCGAGGCTCATTTGTGATTGATACAAAAAAAAAAAAAAAAATCAAAAATCAAAAATTGAACCAAAAAAAAAATGTTTGAAAATTACTGTAGAATAATTTTTCATACATCTCATTTCGAATTATTCGGAAAAACAAAGACTACACAGAAAGAAAGGTTGACTTGATTCAAGATAATTTTGGGGTCCAAAAATGAAGACCGAAATTTTCTCGGATCAAATCGAAATTTTTCTCGAACCAAGAAAATTTGGAAAATTTGGAAAATTTTCTTGGCTCGAGAAAATTTTTGATTTGATCCGAGAAAATTTCGGTCTTCATTTTTGGACCGCAAAATTATCTTGAATCAAGAATAATTTTCTTGGCTCAAGTTGACCTTTTTTTCTGTGTAGGTATACCTAATAGACGTGCGAAAATATTTATGAAAATTATAGTGAATCGAGAAAAAAAAAAAAAAAAAAAAAATTTGTGCAAAACTTTCGTTTCATTTAAATTTTGAAATTTGAAAAAAAAAAACCATAAGAAAAATTGTTTTTTTTTTTTTCTTTTTCAAATTTTTTTTTTTTTTCTTTCTTTCTTTCTTTCTATCGTTATCTAATTTTGAATTATAATCAAAACTAAACGGTACGCAGATACCCTGCAGTTGCCCTAGATTTATACACATACATATATATATATATATATGGATGTGACCGGATATGAGAAGAGCCGGTCGCTTCGACGAGGACCCCTCTTCTATGATCGCTATACTATATAAAACTTGCTGTATAGCTATATACACGTACAGATACTTATATATATATATATATATATATATATATATATATATATATATATATATATATATATATATATATATACAGGGAAGAAACCTTGATACTGCACAGTCGATGGGCCTAACTGCGCATGCGCCAAATAATTCAATTTTATTGGTCGGTGAGATGGTCTCGCGATAATATTATGACGTATGCGGCAGGGGTGCTAACTTGCGAGAAATGAAGCAAGAGCTGTTAAACTTTCGCGCGTAGATTAGTCAGTTGAGGTTATGTTGTTGTTCATTTTTATTTAACGTGAATTATCAAAATAAAAGTGGCATTTGAGATTATAACCTCAAAAATTCGTATCAATTAAATCGCCGCCAAAAACAAAGTTTGACAGCTAAAACTCGGGATGGCTAACCTGCCTCAGCGGACGACGAAACTCGCGCATGCGCAGTCAGGCACTTTGACTGTGCAGTATCAAGATTTCTTCCCTGTATATATATATATATATGTATATATGTATTCCGTTTGTTTTAACTAGTTAATGCGATACGCGGACGCGGGAACTACTACTACTACTACTACTACTGCTACTGCTACTACTACTACCGTATAAACGAATCGGTTAATAAAAATATATAGTAATACTAGTATATATATATTTTTTTTATTTTTTAGTATTTATTCATTAACTGATAAGTTATCTTTGATACCAGGGTCGAGGACGAGCCCATATACTATATATACTATATGTGACAGACGTATTCTATATCTCAATTTTTCTTCAGTTTTTTTCCTTATTTTTGTTCCAATTTGAATTCCGCGTATCGATGTAAAGTTCAAGCCTATAGGTCAGCAGCGAATATCTTAATTTGAACATTTAATAATAATCATTTACGAACACGGAAAAAAAAATGAGCATTTGGAATAGGGACAACACTTTTTTGCAGTAGAAATGACAACAATTTACTCATTAGGACATTGAAATCTACTTGCTCATATGTACCAAATACTAGAATTGTGGTAATTTGTACTGCAAAAAAGTGTGTTCCCTATATCAGCTGCTCAACATAGTAAATTCAGCAACAATTTTCTTTCCGTGAACATTCCTTTTTTTTTTTTTTTTTTTTTTTTTCCTTATCGCTCCATCGATGAAATATTGTTGTATGTACTTGAAAAGATATTCCCTCTAAGTTTGAATGAAGTTGAAGTTCGTAACGTTAACGTAACACAATTTTTTGAAGAAATTCATTATTTCATGACTCAAACGTTGTTTTGATATTTCTGAACCGTTCAAGTCATGAAATCAAAAAATTTCCCCAATTATTTTGTTCCGTCCACGTTACGAACTTCAACCTCATAAGTTTGAGTCCTTAATTCAAATTCTAACACCGATCTAAGCGGTTTTTGAATTTTTCGCTTTTAATGTAAAGCAGGCAAATCCAACGATTTTCATTTTTCAGTTATCTAATGCTGCATTTTGTGATATCGTCTTATAATTACGATCAACATGTAGGAAATTGATTATTCTTCAGTGCCGATTGTGATCTCAGTGTAACTCGAGTTGTATTACCTGTATAATCGCAACGTCAATCGATATATATATATAATTATTTTAATCATAAATCAGATATAATTTCGTTGATATCTGGAGAACGGCTGCAGCTAGAAGAAACTATGTAGATAACAAATTTACAGGAAATTTAATTCTCTACAAAAGATATCCCATTGTTTAATCGCCTAGAACTCATAGTTTAGAAGATAAATGAAAATTTAAGATAATAGTTTGAAAATTTTTGAAAATTTCAGTCATATGCAAACCACCTACGTGGCTGCTATATACCTATACTCGTTCTAAAAACTGTGACTCGGTGATGTGTCAAAACTCTGAAATTCAACCGTGTCCCATTTTCAAACAGTAGGGAATAAGGAAGAAGCCTAAAGTCGATGGTTTTAGGGCGAGTAGCTAGGTAGCTGCTAGGTAGGTAGATAGGTAGGTAGGTAGGTAGGTAGGTAGGTATGTTTCCAGTGTACCGTTGAAATATTGATCCTCTACAGAGTCGAGATTTTAAGTCCATCAAGTAATAGTTTTCTTCAATTCGTATAGTAATACGATAATATATAGTTCGATCATGCCTATACAGATATCAAAGAATTCGGATCTAACTATATAATTATATTATATTATTAATCATTATAATATCGTCTAATAAATTCTATATACCTTCGTTTAAAGTCTCGTTGTAGTCTTGATTTTTATCACCAAAGTATACGCCGTTCGACGTAGTCGACATACTCGACGTTGTTGTTGTTGATGTCGTTGTCGTTGTCGTCGTAATTATTTTAAGGGTAGTTTCCTCATCTTCGTATATTTCATCGGTTTGTGCGATAACGTATATTTCAAAATACAATAATGATATTAAAATCACGGCCGTAGCCCTGATTATTTTTCTTTGAGAACCGCTTGTCATCTTGGCATCAAAAATTCTTCACCCTTTCTTACGTCTATATAGGTTTAGTTGCTGCAGCTGTGCTTAATGCTTTATGCTTAATGCTTTATGATTAATGCTTTATGCTTAATGCTTTATGCTTAATGCTTTATGCTTAATGCTTTATGCTTAATGCTTTATGCTTAATGCTTTATGCTTAATGCTTTATGCTTAATGCTTTATGCTTAATGCTTTATGCTTATGCACCCGTACCTATATTATGATGGACTGGCGGATATATCTCTCAAGTTCTTGAATTTATTTCTATAATGTATTAAAAACTTTTTTTTTCTTTTTTTTTTTTTTAAATTCTAGGTATTATTATATTTCACCGATTTATCCATCTTTTCTCCTCTTTTCTCATTTTTAATTTTTAATTTTTTATTTCTATTATTTCCTCCCTCGATGTTATTCAATCAATTTTTTTTTCTTCCCATATCGTTTCGATCACTTGTCGTTATATTTATTTTATATAATTATATATATTATAACAATGATTACACCCTAATCAGACATAATTTATGTTTATCATTACAAATATGCGTGAAAATATCGTTTAGAAAGAAAAAAAAAATTCAATTTTTTTTTTTTTTTTTTCGTCTTTTAGATATGCTAAAATAGTTTTTGGAAAAACGATTTTTCTTCGTCTTTTAGTCAGTTCTATAAATCGCCATGGTATCGTATTCGGTCGATTGGCCCGCAGTCAGATTCACTCTCTCTTATAAATCTCGTTCTCTCTCTCTCTCTCTTTCTCTCGCTATCTCTTTCCGTCGTCGTTGATATACCGGTTTTTAACTTTGACAGACGAGAAACGTCAGACGTTTAACGAAAGATAATCATTGTCGAAATCGTCATTTTCGTTTTCGTTTTCGAAAAATTGAATTTTAATTAATCAAAAATTGGTATTAAAAAAAAAAAAAAAAAAAAAATGTGTTGTGTGTGTGTTTAGTCGTCTTGTTTATTACAATATATATATATATTGCGATTATAAGTCTATAGATACCGGAGAACGAGTGTGTTCGCCTTTGTTACTTAGATTGAAACCGATCGATATTTTACCTCGGTTGGTATATAGTATGCAAAGTTTTTTTTTTTTATTTATCCCCTCAGCCTTAATAGCCTCGGTTTCTTCGGTTTCCAAAAATTCTTCCGTTATAATTTTTTTTCTTCTTTTATTTTTACTTTTTTTTTTTTTTTTAATTTAATTTATTTCGTTTCTGCAGCCTGCACTAGCCATCAAGCTTATATTTCAAGTCTTTGTCCACACGGTCGTGGTGGTAATCGTGGTGCGTGCAGTATGTCGTCCTTCTCATCGGTTCGTCATTTGATAAACGATTCACGTTTATTATGGTGCCGATGTCCGCCGACTCCGATTTAACGAATAATAATAATAATAATAATAATAATTAACCATAGCGTTGTAAAAAAAAAAAAAAAAAAAAAAAAAATTCGGTTATTGATTATAACGACGAATTAACGAATTTTTCGACCTTATTTTTCGGATTTTTCAGAAAAAAAAAAACTCGGTACTCTCTCTCTCTCTATTCCCTACACCGCCGAGTCTTAAGTCTGCGATTCGTAAGGAATTCTTCTCCGATTATTATCCTCGAGGAATCATATCTTTTTTCGTCTATCGATCAGATCTGATCTTCGAGATATAAATGAAAAAATGAAAAATTGTAAAAAATTTTTTTTTTTTAAACTATCTTACTACTACTCCCTTTTGGTATAACGGCGTTTAAACCACCACCGCACCACAGCACCACCGTTTCCCCTTCACGGGTTTATAATCGACCCGAAACTCATACACCGAACCACCTTTGGGCGCACACAATTCCTGCTTGCTACCCGAATCCAACCGACCCATCGGCTTGCTCGAAACGCCGCGGTACTGCGCTATGCTATACTAAACTGTACCATGTAGTACTATACTGTAGTTTAGTGTACTGCGCGCGGACGCGCGCGCACTATGCGCCTCTTCAGTCTTCGGTTAAGTCAGTCTTCACTATTCCCGCACGCACACAAGCGTAGTGGATATCGTATTTACACGAGTGTGTTGGTTCGTACTGTGTTTATCGTACGAAGTGAGAATATCGTCGGCAAAGTAGGTAGCCGTTTCGCTTTTACTTCGTTTCACTTCACTTCACTTCATTGAACTTGACTCAACTTTATCAAGCTACGATGAATACGAAAAAGAAAAAAAGATATATGCAAAAAAGAAAAAACGGATTCGATTTCGGTAATTTTCAACGACTGCTTTCCTCTCGATCCTGCAGATCCTCGTATAATATACAACGACAGACGAGATCGTAAACAGATCTTCGACAGAAGATTATGTCTGTTGTATGAAACTGTGCACAGAATCCTTTTGGATCCTTAACTGCCGGCTAATTTATTATCGATTTTTATTTACCCATTTAATTATGAGCTATGTTTTTATTCAGTCGATATAATACTATAATCTAAGAGCAACACGACGCTACTAAACTGCTCCACGGGCCGATGGCATCCAACGACCCAACAGCTACTAACAGGGACTGGGGGGACTAAAGCGAACCAGTGATGTACCTAGAGTAACTAGGGCCTGGTGAAAAGTAATTTTAATGCGATGACTGGTTCAAAAAATTTGAAATCATTAACGAATTCGAACGATTGCACATTCGGAGATTATCTTCATGCATGAGGTTGAAGTTCGTAACGTTAACGTAACACAATATGTTTGAAGAAGTTCACTATTTCATGTCAAATAGGCGAGATAAGTGTGTTTTACTCGGTTCGGCAAATTATGGACCGTATTTTTCTGTTTCTGAACCGTTCAAGTCATGAGATCAAGAAATTTTCCCAATTATATTGTTGCATTAACGTTAACGAACTTCAACCTCATCTTCATACGGTATTTCGAGACATTTCGTAATTTCGGAGCAAGCTATTGAACAGCCTTGTTCGAGCCAAAAGGATATGAGCGCGACTAAAAACCAAGAAATTCAATTTTGGTTGAAAAAAAGAAGAAGAAAAAAGAAAAAAAATTAGTTTCAAAGATGTCGAAGAAGCACGTGGCTTTGCAGCGCTTAGATACTTCGTTGATGATTTCGTTCTGTCAGTCGAGATACACTCCGAGGAATCGTAGTGACATCTCTTTACTACGTGGGAAATTATCTCTACTGCTATGTCGCATCTGACATATCGTTTGTCGTCGGTAAAAACGATTTTCAGATCCCGGAAGAACCAACACCAGGATCTGGGTGGATCAACGCACAATATGATTTAGGAATCAGTTTTTGTCTGCTGGTAAGTGGGAAAACTCGAAGAACCCTGCGTTACCGATGCGAACATCACAAGCTCCCTTCAATATCGACGAGACTGTTTTCAGATGGTGTCAAAATCTCGCCTTGGATCTAGATCGAGCAGAATGATCCAGTCTTTTTTTGTTCTCGACTATCGATATGAGAGAAAACTGCTTTACCGACAGAGATTCGGGCGATCTATCGGTACATGTGGAACTGACTTATCAAAGGAAAACTATTCTCATTCGACGCAGTGGTATAGTTGGCTTTGACAGTATCTTCTGCGCTACTACTTTATCGACTATACAGTTTGGTACGAAAATTCAAACTCTTTCTCTCTGTGATAAGAGTTATTTCACGCTTTATTGCACACACACACACGCAGATAGAGACAGAGATATATGGGTGAACCTAAACGTATAAAATAGTAGAATAACGTTTGAGTAATTGACTTACCGCCTTCATCCGTCATCACTAACACCGTTGTAGATGGACCGAGGCCTTCGGGGTTGAAAACTTGTAGTGAGACTAGATACTGGGTGTAAGTATCAAGGTTGTGGATAGTGTGGCTCTGTAAATTTGTGAAATTTATTATTGTTATTAATGAAATTTTGTGTTTATGAACAATGAAAATGGATCGAGTGATGAATTAGTTGTCTCGAACCAACGTTGTGAATAAAACTTTTGTAGATAGAAATTTTGGAAAACAAAAACTAATGGTTTCATGGAATAAAACGAGGTTTTAAGTCTGTCAAACTGCCCTGGAGCAGGATGTGATCCTTGTTCAGAGAATTCGAATGTTTGCAAGGGTTCCCGGACCCTTTTAGCTTATAAACAAGGCCTTGACCAGTGACCTTTGAATGCGACCACACACCCCGAGGCAGAAACGCCTCTAGGTAGGTCGTAGCGAAATTTGTTACAATTTATAATAGGAATGGGAACAAAACGGAATGAAAAATTTTTTCCTGAATTGTGCTAGCTCTGGCACAAGAAGATTTATATTAACCAGTAGACATTTTTCGTCTCTTTTACCTCTACGTTCGCATCCCGGATGTATATCTCCTTCACATCCTCGTTACCCCTGTCACGTGGCCTGTACGCTATACGATAGCCCAAAAATTCGCCATGTATTGTGTCACGGTTCGGCGGTCTCCATGCAATCAAAATCGAAGTCGCAGACGTGTTGTGGGCTGTCGTTATGGTCGGCTTTCCATCGGGAACTGAAAATAAAATATACATATACAAATACATGTGTGAAATAATAATTTTAATGAATTCGGCAACGCGGATGTGCAGTCATTATATTAAAACCGACAAGTCAAGGATCAGACGTAATTTTGGTATAACCGTCTAGTTTGTTTGCGGAGTTTGAAATCTGGCGATTTCAACTAGCCAACAGCGACGATGAAGTGGAGAAACAATTCCAGGGCATTAAAATTCAGACAGGTGTGAGGGAACCTCGAGCCTTGTGCTATACCGTGATGGCGAGACAACGGCGGACTCATTTAAACAACTGCTAACTAGAATCCTTGTATTAATCTACCAACGACCATTTTACCTCCACGATTTCAACGTTCCTCCACTCAACAGATGCAACTTTTAGGTGAAATCCAGTCTCATCTACCGCGAAACGTCGCGGCGTTTCATATACGATAACGATTATACGCTGACCGCGTGCATAGTGCACTGCACAAACCGATTGTGCACACTAAATTAATCATATCTACTGATCCGATGGTCGGATATAGTTCGATGAGGGCTTATTGGATTCGTCTTAACTTTTTCTACAATATTATGCCAATATAATGATATGGGAATTTATCTGTGCTGCGTATTTAACGAAAAACTAACAGAAATTTCACATTTTCTTATCACAGGCTTTTTCCGATTGAACTCGAAGCACTGAAATTTATCGATCAATGTTTCGTAGAGGAAAAAGGAAGAGAGAGAGAGAGAGAGAGAGAGAGAGAGATGCACAGACACCTGTGTATACATATTTACACGATGTTTCAGAGAAATTTCTTTTCGCTATAGATTTATATATGTCCACAAAGGGAAAAGGGAAGAGGTACCGTAGATGAGGCAATCGGAAGTGTCTGGTCTCTTCTCTGTGTAGTGTACTCGTGCAGATATGTAAATATCCGTCGAGTTTGCCGCTGCTGCCGTTGCTTTTGCTTCTGTTTTGCGTAGAAAATTAAGTAGATTCTTACTTTTATAGAATATTTGTGAACTTGTAGTAAAAATTTCCGGGCGTGATGACTTTAAGAAAAAAAAAAAAAAAAAAGTTCATGATTCTTGTGTAAAGGGTGTATTAAATCACGAAAAGTGACTGTGAAATATTACTTCAGAATTGAATGAGAGGCCCAATATCTCATAAAACGTTGTGAATACCAAATTTCAGTTTCTATACTGTATTCAGCTGATTTGGCAAATCATTAATCAAAAGTTCGCGAAGAATCCGGGCCGGGAAGTAGGTAGGTAGGTAGGTAGGTAGGTAGGTAGGTGCAAGCTAAGAAGAAGAAGAAGAAGAAGAAGAAGAAGAAGAAGAAGAAGAAGAAAAATAAAAAGCGTGAAGGAGCCAGAAGTTATCCCCGATGGGAACTAGGGGCTCAAACTTTTGGCTGCCTATACTATACCCTACCCTATTACTTTTAAGAAACCGTTCACGGGCCATATACCTTACTATATGCCTATGCACACCGTGCCACTTATAACTATAACATCGTTTATAACTTCCCCGCTCGTTATACCGTGTGTAAGAAAATTGTTCAAACATAAGTTAAGTTGGATAAATTTCATCCCTTTATATCGTTCTTAGAATATAATATCTTGACCCCATCGAAAAATTTCAGAAAATAGGATAAAAATCAAAAATATGTAAAATGGATTTTGGATGATTAAGGGGACCAGTACTACAGCGACTTTTCGAGAAATTATCATAGTCCAAAATCAATTTATTTCATAACCAAAGTTCATTTCACATCAAAATATTTTTCTTTCTCAAAATCATGTGCGTAAGGATTTCAGAGCACCGTTGGACCGATTCAGGTCATCTTGGATTCATTTTCTTCAGAAAACAAATCCTCATCATGTGAATGCAGGAATTTTGAAAATTTTTCGTTTTGGCGAAATTATTAAAGAAATGAGTGATAATAATTTTTGCAAATTTGGTAAATTGATCATAACTTATGACATAATTTTTTATTTTGAAAATTCCTACATTCACATGATGAGGATTTGTTTTCTGAAGAAAATGAATCCAAGTTGACCTGAATCGGTCCAACGGTGCTCTAAAATCCTTACGACACATGATTTTGAAAAAGAAAAATATGAACTTTGGTTATGAAATAAATTGATTTCGGACTATGATAATTTCTCGCAAAGTTGCTGTACTGGTCCCCTTAAACAAGAGCAAAAATCACACGGAAATATGAAAGCTAAATTAATTAACTTCTGTATTACGATATTAACAACCGGGTCCATATATACCGAGAGTAAAAAATCACGTTCGTTTTTAATTCCACAAAGGTAAGGTATACGCATACGTATAGTATATCTGTGCTTATGGGTTGAAATGATGGTAAAAAATATGTGTTTTATTTTATTTTATTTTTTTTTTGCAAAAGTATAACTGAACTGTTTAATATCTGCGCTACATACAGCCTTGGGTGAAAATGATCCCGGATTATACTGTAAGTCTAGATACGAGAGTGAGATAAAAAATGAAGCGAAACCATCCCGTTGCCGTGAGGCAAGATATAATGGGATTCACCACCAGCTATCTCCAGGTATACCGGCCATTTTCCTATTTACCAAACAATTTAGCACTGGTTTAATAAGTGTAAACTGTTGCTTTTACTACTACTAAATCTACGTTAACATGTTATTACTTCGGCTTTATACATTTAGTGTTCATATATATATACGCTTTATACGTTTAGTGTGCATATATATATACACAGACAGATGAAAAGTATACGAGGCGAGAAATCTCGTACCGCCGATCAACTATCACGCATCTATTAAATCCCCAAATTTCTATCGTTTGATAAATCAATTAACACACTTTTCCTTATATCTTGAAATTAGCCTCGCAATCCCGATATATACAGTAGAAAAAAAAAAAACTCCAAGAAATTAACAACGCTCTTCTAATCGTCTTTTGCACAATAGTATACTTTTCGATACTATAAGTAAATGCGAAAGTGTTGATTCTCGAACTAGTGTGAAGTTTTTTTTGCCCGAGCGAAGCATCACACTCGTCCGAGAATCATTTTTCGCACGTGTATAGGACTTTGTTTTTTTTTTTTTTTTTTTTTTCAACACAACGCGATGAATTTTATTGCACAAGCGAAGCGCGTGGGTAAAATTGAACTTTACGCACAGCGTGTTGAAATGAAATGTGTAGCAAAACTAATCCCCCGATTACAGTACGTCAAAAAATTCTTGTGCTGGATCACAACCTCGGGCACATGTTTCGTTGAATCTTGTGCGGGATTCGCATGCATGCGGGAATATTATGTATCGATGAATTGCTGGCTACGATGTGTGTTTTTCTATATTTTGTTGTAAGTGTATCTATGTCGGGTAATAAAAATGCAGAATCCATAGCCAGGGTGGTGGAGGGATTTAGGGATTCCTACCCGGGTTGAGTGCGATTTGAGTCGGTGCAGCGCAGCATCCAAAGCTATTGATCCGCCAGCAGAAATTCAGTTAAAGCTATCAGAGTTCCTGGCCCGATCTGTGTGTTGGTATATATGTATATAGCTATAGATTTATTGCTTCTAACTGTGTGCGTGAATAAACAAGCTTTTAATAGTCGAGAAGATGAAGAATAAAAAATCAAACAAAAAATCAAAAACAAAAAAATAGAAAACAAGAATTAGAAGAGAAAGAGAAAAGAGGATGAGGATGAAATTAGCCGGAAAATTATTCACCAACTATTATTTAAAAACTAGCACGATCGATGACGAATGCATTCTTAGCTGTGCACGCGACAGCCTCGCAGATCTGGTAGCATGCCCGTGTTTCTGAAATTGATGGTACCCATTTTTTTTTATTTTCAATTTTCTTACCGCGATTACGATCAATTCTCACATTTTTATACCACGTATTTATCCACCTCTATATACCTTAAGCTGTATATACCTAATGCATTTTCATTTTCATTTTTACTTTTATTAAACGATCACCGATCCTCGTATCAAATATATATCGCCGTTTAAGATATCACGTTTGTAATTAATCTGCGACTATTCGAAATAGTAGAGACGGTTATCCTGCGCACCTTGTGCTTCGCAGTAAAATACGTCACATAAAAAGAGCGTTTAGTCGTTATTGCGATTTTTAACTACCCAATTCTGACGCAGACGATGCTTTTTAGATGAGAAATTTTAACGCGGTAAATCTATTTATTTACCGATTTTTCTGGTTTATTTTGCCAATTTTTTTTTTTTTTTTTTTTTCTCGATCCTTTTCGTTTTTTTTTTTTCCTTTTTTTTTCTTCTTCTCTATCTAAATTCGTACATACTAAAAATTGATCCGGTAACGGGGATATTATCAACGCATTGCAGTTCTATGTAACAGGTGATAAAATAATAGGGATCATATATGTATGTACCTATGTGAAAAGGGTAGGACCGCACAGATATCCTTTTACACTATATTGTGACCATCGAACTATGAAAGCAAAACGAAAACCAGGGTCCTTACGACGAACGTTCGCTATCTCGGCTCTAGGAGCTTTTGTTCTTTTTCGCAATTCGGCCAATATCTTTCTCATACCCCCCCAAAAAGAACCTTTTCCTATAACCGTGACTTACTTATCGTTCCGGCTTAAATGGTCTTTCGAATTTTCTTGGCGAATTATGTCCCCTCCCCCCTCCCTCCCTCCTCCCATACCAACGCGCAACCTTCAGCAGTTATTCGCGAAGTATATGATTATTGTTTTTTTGAATTCTTTTAAGAGAAAAAGTTGATGTTTCGAATTTTTAGAATTTAAGAGAATTTAGATCTATTTCACAGGATATGCGAAGAACAAAAAATCGTTCATTCTGATCCGAGATCCTCTTTACGGAATTTGAAACTTTTTTATTTTTTTCTTTCGAACGGTAAATCTGAAGACGATTCAAAACTTGAGCTTTCCGAATTTCGAATCTCCGGTGTTCTTCGTTTGATAGTTTTTTTTTTTGAATCGTGTATAGGATAGACTTTCAGGGAAATGGCACATTTTTGAAAACTATGAGTCGGTGTGAATTTGAAAATTTAGAATCTCGCGATCCACATACGTTCGCGTTGGATTGATATTCGATAAAGCTTGCTTCAGCGAAACGAGGAAAGAAAATTGAAAAAGCACCGAGTATAAAAGGCTTTTATTTCACTCCTAATAGTTGTTGCAGTAATGAAAAAAGGGGATTAAAACGGATCCCTGTGATCGGTATAATGAAAAGGAGAAAATTAATCATTGAAGAGTGTTATTCCTGTGGGGGGAGGAGGGTGATGGGAGATATTATATAGAAGGGCTAGAGAGTCTCGATCTCGTCTTCACCTAGTCTTAGCTTTGCTGAATTTTTAATTATCCTTACACTTCACCCCATCAAGAGTCTTGAACTTGTGATCTCGGGGGGTTAAAACCCCATTGAGTTTAGTTACGCGAAAGTTCAAGTAATTTCGAACTCAATCAACCGGTTTGTATTTTCGTAATAGCTGTACCTATACGTAGCAGTAGCCGTACTACCAGCTATATATATATATTAGGGTGGTTCAAAAAAGACCTAATTTCTCAGATGTTGCTGCTCATCCGTGAATATGTTGTTTGTGATTTTTTAAAATTATTCCATTTTTTTTTTCAGCTCGATTGGACAATATTTACTACTGCCTCAGTGAAGTTGAAATTTCGAAATTTAGCCATTTTTGGCAATTTCAAAGTTCTCAGATCAAAGCGCTCATCTGGCTACCTCGAGATTCTCAGTCAATGAGCATGTTGGTTCAAGATGAGACTCGTACGATAATATTTAGTACTGCCTCGGAGACATTGGAGTTTTTTTTTTCAATATTTTGCGTTTTTTCGGAGATTCGATCGCCAGGTGCTGCTCATGAGACAGTTCCATCCTACCAATATAAGGAGAAATCCAAGCAGTTTGCAGTCTGCAGGACCATTTTTACTACTGCCTCATTGAGGGCGATTTTCCTTCAAGTAAAATTAGCAACATGAGGCAGTAGTAAAAATGGTCCCACAGACTGCAAACTTCGTGTACTTCTTCGTTAAAATCTTAAGAAAAGACTGTCCCATGAGCAGCACCTGGCGATCCAATCTCTAAGAAAAACCCCTAAATAGTGAAAAAACTTCAATGTCTCTGAGCAGGACTAAATATTATCGTACGAGTCTCATCTTGAACCAACATCCTCATTGTATGAGAACCTAGAGGTAGCCAGATGAGGACTTTGATCTGAGAACTTTGAAATTGCCAAAAATGACAAAATTTCGAAATTTCAACTTCACTGAGGCAGTAGTAAATATTGTCCTATAAAGCACAAAAAAAAAATGGAATAATTTTTCAAAATCACAAACAACATATTCACGAATGAGCAGTAACATCTGAGAAATTAGGTCCTTTTTGAACCAATTTTCTTACATTATTTTTACAAACACTCGTATTTCATTGCTTCTTCATCATTTTTAAACTCATAGTTTAATTCCGCCGTTAAAAACTGGAATAAAGAAAAAAAAAAAAAAAAATTACTGAATGAAGAAAGAAAGAAAAAAGCAAAAACACACTCGTATACTTGTTGTTCGTACAGCATGATACACTCAGCATCGCATCGTGGAGAAATAGCGTCGAACAGTGTATCTACCTACCTATCTACTCTCCGTTTGCACTAGAACGAAAATGTCATATCGGTTAATCCGAGTCAGTGACCCATTTTTTACGCATTGTTTAATTCGTCGTTCGTTCGTTAGCCTAGCTAGCTAGCTGCCTACGTATCTGCCTACCTCCTCTTTTGCTCGAGAGGATGATGATGATAATAAAAAAAAAAAAAAAAGAAAAAAAAACATTATTTCTCTACTGCTTTGATTAATTGCAGAAAAACGCGGTAACCAGCTACTTCAGAGTAATAGACACGCCTAGATATCTACTCGGGGGTATTTCCCACTAGCATTGCGTGACTCTTGGTGATAGAGTCGATGCTAGATTACGGCGAAAAAAAAATAGATAAAAAAAAAAAAAAAAAAAACAGAACGACAATACAAGAAAAAATAAATTATCACTACTTATAGTAGTAGTTTTGAATTTTTTTGAATTTTTTATTTTTTTTTTTTTTTTTCTTTCTTGCTTATATTACGATTAATTCAAAGTTTACTTACCCTCTCGAAGTGTAACCATGTAGTAAGACTCCTTGCTGGAAAGGCTTCTTCCCATCGCGTTAACTGCCGCAATACGAAAACTGTATACAGTAAACGGTATCAAATTTTGAATTGTGTAGGTGGTGTCGTTGGTCGGTGTTTCTATTCCTCCCATCTCGTCCCAGGACCCGTCTTCGCCGACCCTGAAATCGACAAGATAAAAAAAAAAAAAAATTAAAATAAAACGAAAGGATCCATTACCAAAATTTCCGGTACAGTTTTTTTTTTTTTACCAAAATTCAGGAGTAGTAGTTAAGCAGGGATCGAAATATCGATTTGTAACCTTGTGTGGAAAATTCGCTATGCCTTAGGGTTGAGTTTTTCAAACCTGATAGAAAAATTCGAGAATCGGTGGTCCATTTCGCGGTTTCCCTATACGTCTATCTATCTCTCTCTCTCTCCTCTCCGTATAGGTGTTGTATTTTTATCTGGAATATTCCCCATCGGCAAAATCCTGATCATTTACCGCCAGATTTTTCCTGAATTTTTTTCGTTTTTTATTATTTTTTTTTTTCATGGTGCCAATCAGCAGTTCGCCCCAAGGCATTTCCAACCCTTGATGCCAATTTAGAAAAAAAAAAAAAAAAACACGTGCGGGTATAAGAATTTGTAATACACTATTTAAAAAATCTGATGTTGAGAGGCTGCTCTCTTGATGCTGCTGGTTTTCTTTTCCTTGATAAAACTACTCGTGTCAGAGCTGTACAACAGTTTTATCTATTGTTCGATACTTTAGCTTATACTTTGCTAATAATCTTAAACGTGGGAGATACCGATATACCTACGCTATACCGTTTTACAATCGTGATATATCGTCCATCTGATATTCCCTGCAACCTCTAACGTGATATCGTTTCAATACCCATATAACGAAGAGTATCTCTATCCAGATTCCAGATATAAATTATTGCTTAAAAGTTTTGGAGCGAATTTCCGCAGGCATATGTATATATATTCCGTGCGGAAAAACGTGCTTTCTGAACTAATGAAGTAGAGCGCAAAGCCCTCCAGTAATTCAGTATGGTAACTTCTACTTTCGAAGAAAATCTAACTCAGTAAAATTGACTTGAGAGTCCAGCAGGTCGTCGATATGATCGTCATGGGAATGATGCCTCGGAGGCACTACTGCACAGTCCAGGATTAATCAGAAGTCTAACTGAGCGACTATGATAGTTGTTCTTGGTTCGGGTCGATGTGATGCGATGGTGTTAGAATACAGGAAACCGTGGTATAGCTTGGGCGCAAGTAGGTAGGTACGCATATTTAGTTGGTAACCAATACCATTAAAGTCCGGAAACAGCCGCTACATTGGAATCGTCTAGGACCACAGACAATTAATAATTGAAACGGTCGTACCGCGCTGCAGTACGAAGTG
The DNA here is from genome assembly GCA_943736025.1 of Tenthredo mesomela. Classification (NCBI taxonomy): domain Eukaryota; kingdom Metazoa; phylum Arthropoda; class Insecta; order Hymenoptera; family Tenthredinidae; genus Tenthredo; species Tenthredo mesomela. The sequence continues at coordinate 56,998,629 of OX031014.1, forward strand.
GTGGAGAAAGGGTTTTACCGTCTTCCGATTTGCATTCCGAGTACAACGCTTTGCACTAATTAATAGTGGATATTAATGGGCACCGATTTGTTAGCGAAAGTTACCAGCCGGTGGTGGTCCGGCCGATATAATTGCTGCAGTTTACGCTGGACTATACGGAAATCTCTATTAACACACAGAAATTCAGGAAGGAAATAAGTGTATAATAGGTATACAGCAAAAAACACGAAAAAGTGTAAAAAGATTAATCCACTACCGATCTCACTCTCCATTACACACCGACTTGAGTCCGGACACACCATGGTTTCTTTCATCGCATTGATCATGATCGGGCTGCTGGTTGCGTGGTCAACGGTATTTAGTGCCGTGGTCAATCTTTAAGACCGTTCGCTAATGCCCCCAGAGCTTCGGCCTACAACCACTTCTTAACGGTGTATGTAAGGGGGGTAATGGACGAAGCTGAAGAAGTTTCGTGCAGGTCGATTTTCATCCCCTTGTTAAACGTCCACGTACTACCGTTCAATGGGCTGATACTAACGCCGAGTTCCATTAAATGTTGCTTTAATAGACCATCGCCGCATTATTAGGTCTGATATGTCGATCGAGCATGGTACCGGCTGGACTCTGTATCATTTACACATCAACTTGGTACTTATGGCCGAACGGTACGAACACTTTTACGGCTTTATAAAAGACGGATAGTCTTGATAGGCAAGAATCTTCGCCTGGGATTTTGGACGCGATTGAATTTTGTCTAAAAAAAAAAATTCTATCATAAGAAGGTTTTGCGTAATCGTTTGAGCGATTATCAGGTATCACCGTTATTGGACAGTAGGTATATATGTACATACATCCGGCGAACACTCAAATCAATATAACACGGGTAAAACCCTAAATATACAATGTCCAGGTCATCCGTGATACAAGGGTGTACAGATTGGCGTATACAGATGCTGCACACTTCGTATGTTGTTTTTATTAGCCCGTTCTATATCATGACTGATTGCATACTCTGCCCACGTACGTTTCATACCCGTACTGATAAAGCAGCCAAAGAGAGCTCCATTAATTTAAACGAGGATCAAATCGAAGTGTTTCACGGACATTTTTTAACACATGTATATAGGTACTACCTGCGCGAGTACCAAAACGTCATTTTGACTCTGATCCATTAGCCGAATTTTATACACTTAAAATCATGCTTTCTCTCTCTCTCTCTCTTCATCTATCTATTTTGTTAACGAAATGGATTTCCACTCCACACGCAAACGCATTTCATTGCATTGTTTACTCACTGATGATGAGTACTGTTTATCACTCGGTTTAAATTCTACTCTAACTAATGCATTTCATATTATAAACCCAAGAGCAATCATTGACACTTCTATTCATGATGTTAATCCAGGCACAACGTTGCACAAGCTTGGCATTTATACCGTATATGGTAATTCGTAATCCATAATTGGCCTCACCTCCGTTTAATCGAATGATTAAAATGATCACCATGGGTTGTCTTCTATAGTCTTCGATATTCTCGGACGTTTGAATCTAATTAATTATCAGTCAGCTGTCGCAAAATCTGTTTCAGACGGTTTTGGGTCTTTGTATAGCACGTCCATACCAGGGCCAGTGTGTTTCGTGCAAATTGGTTTAACGGCAAGTCAAAGTAGCTAGTTGTTCCCTTAGGCTGAGGCTTTGGATTTCGCACCCTGTAGTATTAACTGAATTCATCAAACGGATTCCAGGAGTGAAACGACCCTTGGAAACTTGGGAATGGTCAGTCTTGCCCATTCCTATAAATGAAAAATGAAATTCACCACCACTACCTACGAGGCAAATAATAATTGAACCCTTATTATTTAGTCTTTCGGTTGAATTTATTCTTTCGCTAATATCTTTTCATCATCTAGTCACGAACCAGATCTCTTAGTACTTTCTCGGTTCTTCATCCCCTGCACGGAGTATATATGCAGCTAGTTTTTACGAGATTTTGTTATGCAAGGCACCCAGTTCTTCATTTCATCTCACTACGACTCATCCAAGGTTCTTCCCCGGTCTTATTACATTCTGAAGAGGTTGGGGGGGGGGGGGGGGGGGGAAGTCGGTGGCACTACTTAGGGGACACGACCTCTCGTGTTACTTCCTCAATTAAAACTTCTCTCCTATCCTCCATTCGGTCGTACCTACCCCTAGGTACGGTTATACTATAGATATCGAGACTATCGATCAGAGCTCGTTTTACTGTTTCCGTGTATAACATCCACCAGCTTGATATATGTCGTAAATTTATTTGAAGAGTACGTTGCCTTCCTATTACGGGCATTGCCCCATAATAGTAATAGAATCCAACCCTAGCAAGAATTTGATCTTAATATTAATGAGCCAACTTTGTGTTGCAGCTGTGAAACACACGTCTCTCCGTTACCTGCCGCGCATCTCCAGAGACGAAGTTTAACTTCGCTTGTCTAGTTGTCTGTCCGCTGTCTACGATTATGCTAAGTTCGCCTGTTTAGGACAGGTCAAAACTGAGGTAGGGTGAGACGGTTGGTTTCGAAATTCAATTCCTCAGGGTGTTTGCTAACGCTGGGCTGGGGGTTGCGTTCGTCTCCGTCTCTGTTAAGTCAGCTGATATGGTATAAGATTTTGGCACAAGGTGGGCTTGAATAAAATTTTCAATTTTCACAGAGTTTAGTTATAGTTGTGAAGTATGTAGTAGGCATATACCTATTATTTATGGTAAAAGTAAAACGTTGATAAGAGAACGATAATTGAGAGATTGAACACAGAACGTATACTAGCCATTAATTGAACGTGATTTTTATTCCAATCATTAGTCCAGAACGAATCGGATTTTGGGTATTGGCACGAAGTGACGTGTCCAGGGTGTACAGATTGCGATCAATCGGTCAAATAACTGTCAAATTCGTAACACCCAACGGTATTGCAGCGGTGGACAGATACCATACGTCAAAAGTCGATACCAACGTCACCGCACGCATTCGCAATGAATAGATTTCGATACTTTAATGTTCGTTGGTGCTGCACAGCGTATCAGAGGGTGCATAGGTATTGATGAGAGGTAAATCAACCGTATTGATGGGTATGGAAGTAAATTTTACATTAAATCTGATTAAACACTTGAAACTAAATCGGGATGTGCTACATTATCTCTGTATTTAGTGACAGCAAAGTGGCACAATGGTGCAGTCAGTGCAGCCGGTAGCGCCATCTACTTCGCTCAATTTTAGGGTAATACACGTAGTGCGCCACGGCGCCTAGTATTCTGAGGAAAACGTAATCTCACAGCTACTAGTCCCGTTGGCCAACATCTACCTAGACCCAGTGCAGGGTAATAATATCGTAGTAAACTGGAGGCATAAAGCGTGACTAGATTTCTAGTCTAGTCTATAAACTAACTCTTGGTACAGTTATATTAACCAGGAGGCGCCAGTTTAATCCAGGCAAAACTTACTTTTCACTCACACCCCCCCTCGCTGGCTCGATGGCCCTAGCTGCACCGTCGCCATTTTGAATATTTTATACATTCGGTCAGACAGCATATGGATAGACTAAACAATATATCGATTTTTACCACAATTATTCAACTCGTCTCTATCAATTCACCCCAAAATTTACACTCGTTTATTCCCTTTGATGGAATGTGCACGCCAAGTATGTAGCTTTTGAAAACACCATCGTATTAGTGCTAGTCATCATTTGCAGATTCAGCGATACGTTCTTTCGCGTTCTTTCGTCTCCTTTCCAACACTAGCAAAGTATTTTTCTTGTAAAAAGGTACAATTTGAATAGAGCAAGAGACAGGAATGTGCACGCCAAGTATGTAGCTTTTGGAAACACCTTCGTATTAGTGCCAGTCATCATTTCCTGATTCAGCGATACGTTCTTTCGTGTTCTTTGGTCTCATTTCCAACATTAGCAAAGTATTTTTGTTACAAAAAGGCACGATTTCGATAGAGTAGGAGACAAAAATGTGCACGCCAAGTATGTAGCTTTTCGAATAGACGATCCTGTTAGTGTAGACAAATATTTTCTGATTTCGGTATATAAGTCCTTTGCGTTATTCGTGGTTCTTTTCAACATCTACACCGTGTTTTATCGTAAAAAGATACGATTTTAGTAGAATGGAAGAAAGGAATGTGCCCGCCAAGTATGTAGCTCTTGAAAATACGACTTTCTCAGTGCCAGTCATTATTTCCTGATCTAGCAATACGTTCTTTCCCGTTCTTTTCTATTCTTTACAACATTTATAACGATTTTTTTTTTTTACCTTTAAGAGGTACGATTTCAGTATAATGGTATAGAAAGGAATGTGTGCGCCGGTTATTATGTAGCTTTTTGAACTATACGATATTCTGGGTTTCAAGTATTATTTTCTGATTTAACTGCATACGTTTTCTTTTTTTTTTTTTTTACAGTTTATTTCTCAACATTTGCATTCTATTTTGTCCCCGTATTATGAAACGTCTGGAAACCTCAAGGCTGAGTGCTTCGGAATTGGATGCAAAGAAGTAAAACAGTAACTCGAGTAACGACGAGGAAAGTATAGCGAGTGAAATTTCTTTCCTCTCAACGGAAACTAGAAAGAGAAAAAGAGAGAGAATCGAGCAGACACGAGTTAGTTGATACGTCAGATATACGAGACGTACGTATCTTATACTCAGCTCTCGCTCCGTATAGAGAAGTAAGAGGAACGAAACGGAGGCGGTTGGAATGGTAGAACGATCTATCAAATGTATCGCATTTCCAACAGTATATCTGCAAATCGCAGAGGTGCTTCTCGAGCAGTATGGACCCTCCGTCTTCTCCGGGTAATGGAGCATAACGTTTAGCGATGGGTGCAGCGTTAGAGTAGTTCGACAAAAATTTCTCACCCTGTATTTTTTTCAGGAAATATATATATAGAATAAGGAATATAATCAGGATAGAAATGATAAGAAATCTATAAAAGATAAGTAAGATAAAGAATTATTATTTCGCTGATTGGTGCAGGAATAATTTTCGTTAATTTTATTCCCCGTAGGATACGTACGTACGGTAAGCAGCGAGGTAATTAATAAAGAAAATCTTTGGACACTAATTAAGCCCGAGATAAATCTGTGATAAAGAATGAAAATAAAATTCCATCTAAACGCGTAAAGGTTCATTTGAATTACTCAAATGAAGAGAACTACTACCCTTAGTGAGATATAATTAAGGCCAGGCTTGTTCGGGTTCATTCACTTGTGCAATCGTCTCTCGACACACTGAGCTTTACACGACGAACTTTAATTATCAACCTGGTATATACATACATACCTGGTCTACAGAAGTAAATTAATACCTTTGGCTTTGCTCTGGATGTGGAATAAGCCTGTTTCGGTACTCAGGTCGAAGAGCTGCGCAGCTCTATCAATTCTATTGAAAATCGAACCAATCCATTAGGGGTTGGAAAATTTGTTGAGTGATCAGTTCGACAAGGAGAGTTTGAAAATTTGAAAGTTGGATGTATGGTACATCGATGATTTGAATAAAGCCGTATTCTATATAATTAACAACTCGGTTATAGTCGAAAATTCAATCATAAATTCGTGTAAGTCGTGGCCCTTTCGAAACCACATTAATAGCCAGTCCCGCGTTCAGTTGCGTTCGGTTAGACAAATACCCGGCATAGGATCGGGTCAATCCCTTGAGAATTTTCAAACTGTGAGACTAACGTCTAGCTGCAACCCGACATGATTTATCAGGACGTTTCCTAATACTTTGCCTCCTCAGGTACCTGAGGAGACCAGAGCCCAGGAGGCAGGAGAAACCGACGCGACGCTAGTCGCTAGGCATGGGTGCAGATGTATGGCCGGTACATTTGTCTCTTGGAAACGTGTCTTCTTCGCCAGTCACATGAGAGAGAGAGAGAGTCGAGCTTCCAGGAGCTTTGGATCAGCCTGAGTTAGGGGTAGGGCTAGGTTTTCTCGGAAGATTTCTACCCCCTCAGATGAGGGGGTATTAAGGGGGTGCAGACTACGACGACGAGGGTGCGTTGCGTCTCAGGTGTGTCTCTCACCTAGCAATTTGGCGAAAGGACCCTCTTATTTGGCCCTTATTCAATCTCTTCCACCGTTTGCCGTTTGCCGTTTCCCGTATCCCGTTTGCTAAAGAAATCGGTGTCGTTCCACCAGGCGGGAATCTCCTCTCTTACATCTTGTCACATCTACTTTTCACTTCGCCAATCTACCTGTGTGCACCGGATCCCTATTTTTCACCTCTTCCAGAAAAAAAGAAAAAAAATAAATAAATAAATAAAATAAAATAAATCAGGCAAAAGGCAAACTCACCCGCAAATGCATATGATACGACGTTCTATATATCTCATATCGATAAGAATCACTATATATATATATATATATATATATATATATACGTGATATCGTGAAGGAGAGAACCATCATCCCCCTTCAGACGTGTTTATAATCATGATGATAAACCGACATCAATCATGCTTCTCCACATCGAATTGAACCATAGAAATGAAATGTACACGCGGGGAGTTGGGACTGATCGCTTGCCGATATAAGAATAAATCATAGCTTCGATACGAATGACGTATTGTTTCTTCTTTCGAATGGAAAAACGGGTGAAAAAGAAAGTTTATACGCTTTTTTTTTTTCTTTCCTTCTTTTTCACGTTGCTGTAATTTACCTCCAGATATATTCTTCATCCAGCTTCATGCGCAGATTCCATCACATGATCGTCTGTATAGGCATATCGTTTAGAAATGGTCTATTTTCATTCGAGGTATATGACTACTGACTAGGTTTATTCTGCCTCCCGATTGCCTTCGTAATTAACAAGCCCATTGTCCAGCTCTTTCAATGAAACTTCAGACGTATATTTCCCATTAATGGACACTCTGCCTGCACCCCCTTTCCCCAACGGTTTATTAGGTCCAGTTCATCAGGTGATTATTTACGCGGTATCCACCGCTGCTGTAAACCGACCGGGTAAAGTTTCATATGCAAAATGAAACAGGCCTTGTCCCTTACTCTGACCCAAAACCGATTCAAGGTCTGACAGAATCCTACGAACTCTACTGCTTTCCGATATTCGAAAAACAGGGGGTCAGCATTTTTCAGAACTCTAATGCTCACCGCTTCCGAGGCTTAGCCCCAAAAATTTGCACTTTAGGTTTCTGGTAATTACTGTAAGTCCTTTATCGCGTAATTCGGTCCTGTACGAGGGTCTTGTATGACGTTTTGTCAGCCCATATGTGTCACTTCGGAGTAAATGGAAGCCATTTGGTAAAAAGTGCGTTAAAAGTGGTTTTAAGAAAGAAGGTATATGCAGTACGCAGTTATAGTGAAGGATATTTCGAAGTTGTAGTAAAAAGTGAGGAGTTATATTCGCACTTTTCCACCCTGCGATCCAAGTTTTTTTTTTTTTTCTTTTCCTTTATTATTCCCATTTTATTTTTTGGAAGCTCGGGAATCTTTCAGCCGAAAGGTGGACACGACATTTTTATAGTCTCTGCATTACGGTATCATTTCCTTTATCCAAGTCCCATCTGCACCAGCAGCAGCGGTAGTCTTTCATCAATCACTCAGGCTACTCTCGAGAGCTTTTTTAACTTCGACGTGAACACGTTACCATTGAATTGATTTTATCCCGGATGCATAGTAGGTATACGTATACGTATACGTATATACCTATGTGTATATGAGGTCGAAATCGACCTTTCGAAAAGTATATACCTACATATGCCTTCGGAGATTTTTTACGAGTAGATGATGATGATGATGATGATGAGTCTGAGAAATCTATAATACTGTGTACCTACACTGAGAAAATGGTATGGTTGACACAACCGAAATTTGGGTACATGGAACATCAAATTTTTTGTTCAGTCAACCAAAAATTTGGTTGGATTAGCCAAAATTTTGGTTATCCCAACAAAATTTGGTTTTCCGAACAAAATTTTGGTTGTCACAACAAAATTTTTGGTTGACTGAACAAAAAATTTGATTGTCCATTTAATAACAAAATTTCGGGTGTTTCAACAAGACCTTTTTCTGAGTGTACCTATCGATGGTGCAGATTAAAGTTCAGAGCCGAAAGTTTCTTCGAATAAAATCTGTTCAGGTTAGGTTAGGTTAGGATGAAATAAAGGCGTAGCTAGCTAGACTAGACTTCTGGTAGGAAAACCGCGGGATTTCACAAAAGTCTTTCTCCTATAATATCTAGAGCTTATCAACCTGTGCACAGACAATAGCTTCAGACTTCTTGAGAATAGAACCATTGTCCTACGGGGGAAACTTTAAAGGCAACAATATACCCAGGCTAGAGGTGCGGTTCTCTTCTCTTCTCTTCTCTTCTCTTCTCTTCTCTTCTCTTCTCTTCTCTTCTCTTCTCTTCCCTTCTCTTCCCTTCCTAAATATCATTACAAGAATCAGGTTATGCAAAATTTTCCATGATTAAACAGACTTTTGGTAAACTTATTACATATAGTCACAGTCTATATTTGAGCTCGATGAGTATAATACCAACTAATTATATGACTCGCGGAGTTAGTCAGAAACAAGATATTAAACTTGACGATATACCTAATATTATATAATACATTAGCATGCATGATTTATCATTTCAGGCATTCCGAATTTGGAAATTACTGCAGATTCGCAATTTTTCGGAATGCTATTTTCCCAGGAAGTCTGCATAATCCTACACTTAGAAAAAGGTCTTGTTGTCACAACTAAAATTTGGGTTATTATATGCACAATCACATTTTTTGTTCAGTAAACTAAAAATTTTGTTCGAATAGCCAAAATTTTGGTTGTCCCAACAACAAAATTTGGTTATCCCAACAAAATTTTGGTTATCCAAACGAAATTTTTGGTTGACTGAACAAAAAATGTGATTGTGCATATAATAACCAAATTTTTGTTGTGTCAACAAGACCTTTTTCTGAGTGTATCAAATATTTACGATGCAGGGTTTTCGTATAAAGAACGTCTCGATCAAAATTCACTATTTTTTCGTCTTCACGTCCTGAGAAATAGATCGATCGAAATTCTCGAATTTTTTAGACCCGTGGAAGTCTGGACTTTTCATCTGACCCTCGGTAAAGCGGAGAACTGACCTCTGGTCAGTTTGATGATAATAGATAGTCGATAAAATGGAAAACGGGTATGTGAATCGGTTCGTTTTAGTAGTCGCAGAGATTTTGCATAGGTAGATATAGGAGGTGGTAATGGACGTTAGGTAATTTATATCAGACCCCTAGAACCCTGCAGGATTTTACCTAGTTTTAATATGTTAATCTAGGTAGGTTAAATAGTTTTATAATTAAAATACATAACACATGAAATGCATTTTAAATAGCTTTCAAAATTCACGGTTTCATATTTACGGTGGAAAAGCGGAAGCTGAATCATTTTCTGCATGGTGGTGTGATATGAACTTTTTTTTTAATTAATTATTTATTTATCTATTTATTTATTTAATTATATCCTGCGTTTTATCACTTTTTTTTTTTTTTTTTCATCAAGAAAACTATTCGTTTTCAATACACAAAAATGATTTTCGTTATTTTCAACGAACGTTTTCGTGTAAAGAATTCTATTATCAAAAATCTAAAAAATTTACGACATTTGTTCCAGTAATTCTATAAAAAGTACCGTTTTTTTATTTTTCATTTTTCATTTTTCATTTTTAATTTTTTTTTTTTTTTCGTCCTGTTTCCTTTTCTTTCTTGATTTATGAAATATACGATTGGATTGAGGCTGCAGAGCCATATGGTATACCTATAATCATTTGTTATACCGAAGATCGCGAAATTTCTAGCGAACGTAGGAAAACTTTTTGTTAAACATTAATCTCCTTTATGCGAATTCGAAAGAAGATGGAAATAGGGGTGAAAAAAAAAAAAATATATAATTTTTTTTTTTTTACTCACAAAATTTATGGATTTGAATAGCGATTGAAACCCTCTTAGATAAGCTAGTCCTTAGATTGATTGATCGCGTCGTTATATCCTCGAGGAAAATGTGATTCGAAGTGCTAGAAATATCCTTATATAATACGTACATATAAGTGAGGTATATATAGGTATATATAACCAATATACCTTGAGCTTAACAGTCAAGAATTTTTATTTTTATTTTTATTCTTTTTTTCACCAACAAAATTTCAATAAGAAAATTTACAAGAAAATCGTAAGAATTTTACCAAACCAAAGAAAAGAGAAATTCAATTTCACCTCTATTTCATAAAAATGAACTATGATCTATATTATATATTGATTGATAATAATCGATGAATGAAACTTTTGTGAAAAAAAAAAACTTAGTTTCCCCCGTTAGTCTTGAGTGAGACTGAATATTTGATATTTATCAAAAGTTTTCACAAGCCGTTTGTCTCCAATGCTGCTGCTGCTGCCTTCTTCTTCTTCTTCTTCTTCTTCTTGTGGATAATGTCTTTCTGGTCTCATGGGATGGTCCGGTCCTTGTGATGCCTTTTTCATGTTTTCAAACCAGTCTGTAAGTCTGCACAAGTTTTGCAGAAGAAGAAGAAGAAGAAGGAACACGAAGAGACTGTGAAAGCCAAGTTGGCCTCTGTATTAATCCTTAACGATTGTATAAGTAAGTCGGTTGTTCATTCTACCTTTGATGAGAATAAAGTTAATGCATTATCCCATCTTACACTCTGTTGAACAGTTTTGCAGTCGGCCAGTGGTTACCTAGAAATTTAACAATGACCTGGGTACTACATGCAGTTTGGTGTAAGAACGTTTGGACTGGTTGGCTCCTCGCCAATACAGTTTCCCCAGTTCTAAATGGAAACTGTTAACTGCACGGTGCAGTGGGTAGGTTTACGGAAAGTCCATGATTAGGTGATCGTATAGTTATACTCATGCGTATACCAAATATCTAAAAAACAATAATTTCAAAGCAGTAGGTACTTATTTCAAAAATTCGGCACAACATTTTTTTTTTCGCCGAAGATTATTTTGCAGCAGATATAGAAAAGAAGGTGGAGACCCATGTTCATGATCGATGAGAGGCTATTTCACTCTCGGAATGTTGTTGGCAGTCGTTTATCGTTCGATTCTCAAGATTCTCCATCCCCTAACTTGACGACAAAAGATTTGGCCGAGTTTTGTAATTGAATTTTATCCGTTCAACTTCCTCATCCTCCTCATCCTCCTCCTCTTCTTCCTTCTCTTCTTCATCTTCTCATCCCTTTTCTTTTTTTTTTTTTCATTCTACCGCAGAATCGTATCGGTTTAATCCTCAACATCTGGTGATTCGGTTCGTGTGCTTGAATTATTCGAGAAAATGGTCCAGCTGTCGTATCAGCCTTTCAGAAAACCAAAGCTGATGCGCTCTTTGTCGCGATATCCTTTTTTTTCACCCACTTAATTGTTGAAAAGATCGTATGATCAAAGGTCAATCTTTCACAGATTTCTACCCTCGTTCCACTCGACGTCTACATTTAATTAAGTATTGATAACACGGCTGTAATATATATACACTCAGAAAAATAACAACCAAAATTTGGTTATTATATGCACAATCACATTTTTTGTTCAGTCTATCAAATTTTTTTGTTCAGTCAACCAAAAATTTCGTTGGGATAACCAAAATTTTGTTGGGAAAACCAAATTTTGTTGGGACAACCAAAATTTTGGCTATTGCAACAAAATTTTTGGTTGACTGAACAAAAAATGTGATTGTGCATATAATGCCCGCAAATTTTGGTTGTGTCAACAAGACATTTTTCTGAGTGTAAATACATATATAATATATATAATTATAATTCGTGATGTCAATGAATTTCAAACACTGATTTCGCTTGTACACTGGCTACTCTTTGGATACGTAAACAAAACCGAAATTGCGAAGAAAAAAAGACAATAAAAAAAGGTGAGGAGAAAAAATGACGACATCAAGTTCATCCTCAAGAGATTTCTTGCCACATGCATATGCATGACAGTCTTTCCACACCCTTCGCCTATGCGTGTATATATCGTCTGCAGTATTTATGTATATATAGTACATACATGTGCGTGTATATTATATACTAAAAAATTCCGGGTTCACACTATTATTTCTTCTGAGAAAATGAATTTTTCATCATTCCCATGGGAAGTACAAATTCACTTGTACTTCCCTCCCACCTGCACTTCGTACCAATAAAAGTACCTTTTTTTTTTTTTTTTTTTTTTTTTTTTCAAATCGTTTTTCCCGCGCAGTTTCAATAGTTTTGATAAAGTTTCGGCATGCTCCTTTATATCTATTGTTAGGATTTAGCTAAAGAGACGAGTCATCAGTCATTACGCTTGCCACGGGTTGGTTGGTGTCGTTATTTGTACAAAAACAATGAAGACTAGGTACCTATTCCTACCGGGAGATTATATCATAGCAAATTTGCAAGACAGGGATCAACCGGGAGAGACAAGGACAGAGTAATACAGATAGACAACCGCTCGTAAAACTTACAGTTTATATCTTAATAAAGATCTTTACTGTTCAGATGACGGTCCTGAACAGTCACGAATTCAGTTAATAATTATTATTAACTTTGAGGGTCCATAAATTCAACCCTGAAATACTACACACAAGGTTTTGGCTTTGATTGAACTGATAATTTCAAACGAGAAAATTATATCATATCTCGTTAAAAATTGATCAGAAAACGGTTCGTTTCACTTTCTCTTTTTTCTATTTTTTCATTTTCGAATAAAAAGCTAGAATTTCGTTTTTCATTCTGACCAGTTTTTTTTTTTTTTTTTTTTTTTTTTTTTTATGAATTTATTAAACCTGAAAGCTCATATAACTATATTTCCGCAAGACTCTCGGTGTGATATACTCGTATGCAGAAGTTCACTTCACTATACTTGTTTTAGTTTTACGAGTTGAAACACTTTCCTTGTAAGACTGCATGTGCCGTGTAGATTGTTAATTGTCACTCTACCTGCACCCTTATATTATATACCTTTCGTTCTCATTTCTTTATGAAAACTATTCCCTAAATATACGATAAGTGAGATCCAAGAAAAATACACATACATCGAAGTCGAAAGGTCGTTTACGTTCTGGGCTGTAAATTTCGAACTAAAATTGTCCTCCTTTCATCGGTTCCAGTGCAAAAATTGTTCATTCCTGATGATTTCTGTTCTTTCTATTTCTTTTTTTTTTTTTTTTTTTTTTTTCAACGGTACATTGGCGCAGATTCTTTTCGTTTTGAGTTCGATTTAGCGTTCTGTAAACGTGACCGTGACCGACTAGTTGATGGTTTGAATAATTTCGTTCAGGAATTGAATGGAGATTTAAGGCCATGGGGTATAGAGGCATGGTTCGAAAATATGCCATACCGTTCTTCGTCGTAGGGGAGCGCGTAATGGTCCTTGAGCCAATTTGTATACTTCTTAAAGATACGGTCGAACGATTTGAAGGAAAAGAAAAAAAGGAAAGAAGAAAATTCGTCGTTTCTATCGCCTCTGTGAAAATTTCAGAAAATCTACGGGAGGGAGGAAAACAGATTTGAATAACCAAAGTGGGAACGAATTTTGAAGCGTGAAAAGAATTTTCTTTTTCTTTTTTTCTTCCATTCTGTTAAAAATGGAAATAAAGTTACAAAATGAGAGAGAGAGAGAGAGAGAGAGAGAAAGAGAGTAAAAAAAAAAAAAAAAAAAAAATGATGAAAATTTTTTAAAATTAAAGAAAAGGACTCTTGTTCCTAATAACCCGAGCACACAGCATGGCTATGGCTCTCTGTATGTAATACGCGGGGACCTAATTTTTTGACATTTAAAAATAAATTAGACAAGTCAATTATACTTTCTCCCTCTACCCAGGGATAATAACACTCTGTCCAATTATCCTCTTTCATTCGCTCCCAGCTCTTGTTCATTCTCTGGCTCTGTGCTCCCCTGCCGGTAAAGGTTCGTTAAATAAATCACTCAAAAATCAAGAATATAAATTTAACAAACCTGCAGCTGAACAAGAAAATAAAAAAAGATTTAAAAAAGAAAATGAGAGGAGAAAAAAAAAAATTAATAAGTTCCATCCTTTTTTTCTCTCTCTCTCTCTCTCTCTTTCTTCTTTGTTTTGACCACTTTTTACTTTTTTTTTTTTTTTTTTTTGTCTTTCGGGGGAAATTTTCGAGTATTAGAGTCGAGTGAAACGCGATTCTATATCTGCATTTATACATTAATAAAATCCTGCACGAGGCATTTTCAACAAAATCGTTTAAGGATCGAACAGGATTAAAAATTTCTTTTTTCGCTTGTCACGAATTTGAGAAAAAAAAAAATTCATTTTTGATTATTTATTGGGTAGAATTTCGACATTGGGAATCTGAAAAATGTGTCAATATTTGAAAATTAGTGGGACATAAAAATTTGAAATAAATACTGAATAATCATCGCGACTGGTTTGAGTACACAAAGAAAAAACAAAAAAAATCTCAAAATGAATGAATTTTTCTCACATATTCAACAGGTTTCAATATCTCAACGAATATCATGCGATTTCACCTAGTATACGCTTTTAATTATCACACGATACAAACTTCGAGATGGGGCATACAACTCTTTTTTTTTTTTTTTTTATTTTGATCTTATTTTTTTAAATTTTTGTTATTTGCATCAAATATCGTACGTTATATAATTGAATGGGTGTTAACTACGGTCGGATGGTTTGCAGTGGCATAATACCTAACATATAAAATGCAAAAACGAATTTGATGAAAAATTTTCAAAGAAGTCAAAAAATAAGCGGGTGGTCTCGCGGATCTATAGGAAAGAAGCAGGTATGACACATCATCTTGAGACTCTTGCAAACTCTATTTAGAGACTTTATATTAAATTCCAGTTACGAGAAAGCGGATCAAACTTTCAATATCAAACTCACCTCACCTAACTGAGGAAACTCTCTTCTCCCAAAGTCTCTCTCTCTCTCTCTCTCTCTCTCTCGCTTTCTGCTCTACAGCCTCGTGCGTAGATTTTCTACCCCATACTATTCTACCCCCCGCCTCATATATGCCACGTGTTATACCCAAACGACAGTCGACCTATGCACGGAGAACTTTCACCAGAATATATGACGTGACTGACATTTTATAGGTGTCGTGGTTCGCCTGACACAAGAACATTTGATAAATATTTCATGCAGTCAATTTTGATAATCAGAATTAATTTTATTTTAGTTTTCTATTTATTTTATTTTCTTGTCTGCGAGAATCTAGATTGTAAAATTAGGGAGTTAACTAATTTGTAAATTTTTCCCACCATCCACAGAGAATAGAAGTTATAGGATGGAGAGAAAGGAAGAAAAAAAGAGAGGGGAAGACGTGCGGTCAGGTAGGAAAATAAGAAAGAGAAACAAGTCTGAAGCCACGAGGGATGAAAACGAATAAAAGTTTTCCGATTTCGGCAACTTTTTATGACCTTTTTTACTCAGTTTTCCCGCCTCCCACGTTGAGGTAAACGAAATTCAATCCTTAATAACGTTTCACATGGTGAGGATGCAGCATCGCCGTGCGATCGCGGTGGTAGTAGTCGGCTTCGAGTAGAATAGGTTTCTATATATTATGAAATATCGAAGATCGCGTTGATCTGATGTTCGCAAAAAGGGGCAATAAGTTATCCCAGAAGAAAAAAAAATCAAAAAATCAGATCTCTAATCGATGAATGTGATCCTTAAGGGGACCAGTAGGACCTACAGTGACTTTTCGAGAAATTATCATATTCCGAAATGAATTTATTTCATAACCAAAGTTCATTTCACATCAAAATGTTTTTCTTTTTCAAAATCATGTGTTGTAAGGATTTTAGAGCACCGTTGGTTGGACCGATTCAGGTCATCTTGGATTCATTTTCTTCAGAAAACAAATCCTCATCATGTGAATGTAGGAATTTTAAAATAAAAAATTATGTCATAAGTTATGATCAATTTATCAAATTTGCAAAAATTATTATCACTCATTTCTTAAATAACTTGGCCAAAACGAAAATTTTTCAAAATTCCTGCATTCACATGATGAGGATTTGTTTTCTGAAGAAAATGAATCCAAGATGACCTGAATCGGTCCAACGGTGCTCTGAAATCGTTACGACACATGATTTTGATAAAGAAAAATATGAACTTTGGTTATGAAATAAATTGATTTGGGACTATGATAATTTCTCGAAAAGTCGCTGTACTTGTCCCCTTAATTTGATCATTTTGAAATTCCAATGCTCCCATAGGTTTCCAGGACGTTTCCAAATATATGTGAAAAAAAAAAAAGATTTATCCAAAACCCCGGGTTTTTAAATTCAATTCAAAATAGGAGCATTGAAATTCAAATTTGACCAAATCAAAAACCACCCTAATGCAGATATACAGATATGTGACTTTTAATCAGAACGACGAATAACTAACTAATGCAATTAACCGTAAAATACATAAAAACATCCCCGTTTCTCTGCATGGCTATCGGGAACCAGAACCAGAACCGGGACCAGGAACGGGACCAACATCAGCAGCGTATATATTCCATAGGGTGAAGTAAATAAACAGATGTATGTATATTGTATATATGTATGTATACATAGATAGAATTAATCATCGGAGAGTAAAGCTTGGTCCTCTCTCTACTCTCTCTCTCTCTCTCTCTCTCTGTATGTTTTTGTCAGAAAGTTAGCTGAGAGCTTTTTGTTAACAATCCTAATACGAATGGTGCACTCTGTGTGTTGTACTACATAACAGCTATCATATCATAAATTCGTTGTATATTTGTGATCGAAAAATATTTTGCCCCCAGGACGATCAATTATCGTTGTTTTTTTTTTTTTTTTTTTTTTTTCTACCTTTGATCTACCTTTTTCATACGGTTTTATGTACACCGTTTTAAATCGTAGGATGAAAAAATGGAGCGAATATTGCTTCGGATCAGATTAAAGTTTGAAGTTTCGAAACTAATATAATATAAGCTGTGCAGCTTTTTTGAATTAATGAAAAAATTCAACTTATTCGTTTAAACGCATGATCATCGATAGTCCAAATTTTTTTTTCCTACTTTCTTTCTTTCTTTATTTCAAGAAACACGAATATCAACGAAATTTTCATTTTTATTTAAAAAAAATCGATGGTGCGATTTCCTCGATTGTAAAAGGCCATCGCAATTCTGTTGTGATAATTGTTCAGATTTTCGTCAACAATTTTTATAGATAAAAAAAAAACCAAAAGGTTGAAAAATTCATATCGTCGTTGAAAAAAATTGGTGGTCTGATTTTTTGATTTAATTTTTTGTTTTATTTTATTTTATCGTACAAATAAACGTTCGGATTGAACCAGAAATTGCAATTTTTCGTACCCATCATTCAGAGTTTTTAATATCGCTATAGTATTCGGTACGATTCGTCAAATTTTTCATTCTTTCTAACGGATTAAAAAATTGATTGTACAGTTTCGTTGTACCTACCTACGCAAAAGTTTAGGGGTGGATTCGATGTGACGTTGTCACAGGTTGGTAGGCTTTTGGTATCTATATATACAGTTTTGCACACGTTCTATAGCTATTCGTAGGAATGAAGGAATGAAGGAAGGAAGGAAGGAAGGAAGGAAGGTGGGGGCGTTGTAGGTCCTACTGCCTACCAGCATTTCGAATTTCGAATGACGAATTTCGCATTTCGAATTTCGCATTTCGAATTTCGAATTTCGCATTTCGCGGTCGAGTTTGAAAAGCAAATCGTACCAGATGCCGGCATTTATGTAGATAGGGTTAGGCGAGCGGCTACGCGGGTTGTTAGATCCATAATGCTCCTCTTCTCCCAGAAATCTCCATATGAATATTACACGTTAATATGTATCACACACCCCTGTTCATATGTTAATACCTGCAAACCGACATAGCTCTCTATGCTACCTTATATATACGTATAACCATATATAGCACCTACCCCTAACACATACAAAAATTAATTCATACAGTATATACATATATACATATATATATGTATGGGTATATATAAAAGTATTTAACGGACACTCGTCTGTCATGGATTAATATTTAAATATCTATGTATGTAAATGAAGGGTAAAAAAAAAGACGAAAAAAAATGTGCAAAAAAGAAAGAAAAAAAAAAAAAAAAAAAGGAGAAGAAGAAATGTGCAAAAAAAAAAAAAAAAAAAAGGGAAAACGCTGGATGAAATAAAGAAAAAGAAGATTATAGGTACATATACTACATACATATATACATAGGTATAACCCCGTAACTGTATAACACATGGGATGTAAAACAGAAGCGAGATTTTCATTGTGCTAAATCTAGTCGACCGTTGGGTAAAGGATTTTGCATTCATGTACATATATTTAACATGCAGATCGTGATCGTTATCAAGTCTTTGTTTGGTCAATGTTACGTATACCTATATCGTGTTCGAGTAATCTGGTCAAAAATTGGAAAAAAAAAAACAAAAAAAAAAAATTTTAAGATATGAGGGACACCAAAAATTCGAAACACAGTATTTTTTTTTTTTTTTTTTTGTTTCTATTCCTTTTCTCCCTCATACGATTTCGGAGCTCAGCTTTATTGCATTAATATCGATAATATTTTATCATTAACAATATAGGGGAGAGTTGCCACTGTTGGACCGCCACCTAAATTGGACCGTTTCAATTTGGTAATTTTTTGCAACAGTATCTCTTCGATTTTGAGAATTGTAAAAATAGAAATGTTTAGAGAATTTCTAGTACTGATGGTACCCATTTTTACAATTCTCAAAATTGAGAAGATACAGTTGCAAAAAATTACCAAATTGAAACGGTCCAATTTAGGTGGCGGTCCAACAGTGGCAACTCTCCCCTACACTCAGAGAAAGGTCTTGTTGACACAACCAAAATTTGGGTTATTATATGCACAATCACATTTTTTGTTCAGTCAACCAAAAATTTTGTTGGAATAGCCAAAATTTTGATTGTCCCAACAAAATATGGTTTTCCCAGCAAAATTTTGGTTATCCGAACGAAATTTTTGGTTGACTGAACAAAAAATTTGATTGCCTGAACAAAAAAAATGTGATTGTGCATATAATAATCAAATTTTGGTTGTGTCAACAAGACCTTTTTCTGAGTGTAGTCGAAATCTATGAAAATCTAGGATTCTAATTATTCCCGGCCCGGGCACGATTCGTGCTCGGTTGAGGAAATAACATCAGTTACTATAGTAGTACCTAGTGCAACAGTATACTGGGAGGAATGAGGTAGAATAAGTATATTGCAATGAGAGAGGATTAAGATCGTAGAAATTTCCGACATGCAATGAACTCACCCGACCAACAAACCGCTGCACCGCACCGCACCGCGGCACAACATTTACATATCTATACTATACCCTTCTAACATTAACGCAGAACGCTGTGTTTTTCGAGTATCAACTATGCCTAGCTGATATATGGTTAAGTAAACTAGGTACCTCGGTTAACTACACATTGCTACAAATAACAGGGTCTTATTACCGCAGAAAAGTCGATGGGCTAGATTTAACCAGACTGCAGCAGTAGCGAGACAGTCATATACCTGTTCAGGATTCAAAAAAGATTTACGAACATCGTAAATTTCGCTTTTTACTCGTTCCTGGTTCTTCAATTTCTTGCTTTTCACCCAGAGATCAAATTCCAGGTAAAAATCGATGAAAAGAAAATCGGTTTCTTATCAGGTTTTGTGCTTGTCTCCATAATATCCCAAATTTCCTCATTTTTATGACGTTTTTTTTAAGTTGAATCAAATTTCAGGTCAAAATGAATGAAGAGAAAATCGGTTCCTCATCAGTTTTGTGCTTTTCTCCATAATATCCCATATTTCTCCATTTTCATCATGTTTTTTTATCTCGAAATCAAATTTCAGGTCAAATTGAATGAAGAGGAAATCGGTTCCTCATCAGGTCTTGTACTTTTCACTATGATACATCTTCTTCAGGCGTTGATTTCGGCTCAGAATAAAATTCCAGGTAAAGATCGATGAACAGAAAATCGGTTCTTCATCAGGTCTCGTGCTTTTTCCCATAATATCGCATATTTCCCAATTTTCTCCCATTATTTCTCCTGAAATCAAATTTCAGGCCAAATTGAATGAAGAGGAAATCGGTTCCTCATCAGGTCTTGTACTATTCTCTATGATACATCTTCTTCAGGCGTTGATTTCGGCTCAGAATAAAATTCCAGGTAAACATCGATGAACAGAAAATCGGTTCTTCATCAGGTCTCGTGCTTTTCCCCATAATATCCCATATTTCCCCATGTTCTCCCGTTTTTTTTACCTCGAAATCAAATTTCAGGTCAAATTGAATGAAGAGAAAATCGGTTCCTCATCAGGTTTTGTGCTTTTCTCCATAATATCCCATATTTCCCCATTTTCATCACGTTTTTTTAAATTAAAATCAAATTTTAGGTCAAATTGAATGCAAAGAAAATCGGTTCCTCATCAGGTTTTGTGCTTTTCCCCATAATATCCCATATTTCCCAATTTTCATCACGTTTTCTTACCTCAAAATCAAATTTCAGGTAAAAATAAATGAAAAAAAAAATCGGTTCCTGATCAGGTCTTGTGTTTTTCTCTATAATACATCTTCTTCAGTCGTTAATTTTGGTTCAAAATAAAATTCCAGGTAAAAATCGACGAAACAAAAGTTTTTCTTTTTTTTTTTTTTTTTTTTTTCATCAAGTCTTGTGTTTTTCTCCCATGATACATATTATATATCTCCTTTACGCGTATACAAATTCGAAATAAGTGTCACTCATCTTCATTTGTACAACAGAAGTTTGTGCCTTGTGAGACTTATAGGTCGCCGAGGAGATCGAAACGCTAAGTACATTTCAGAAGGTACTTCAAACCACGCTGCGAAAGAGATGCCTCTCACTACAACGTCTAGAGAGTCTCTCTTGAAGTGTATGAAAAAAAAAAAAAAATGAGACAGAATGAGAAAAATAGAGGCAAAAAAAAAATTTCGACTTTAGCAGCTATTCGATGTACATATTTTTTTTTTTTTTTTTTTTTTTGTATCAGTAATAAGAAGATAAATGATAAAAAAAATGGTATAAAATTGACTAAAATTATAGGTTTATGATGGAAAATTATATCCATTTATTAATTTCGGAGTCTACAGGCTTAATTGATAGTCATGGAATGGAAGGAAGTGAATTTTAGCAAAATCAGTACAAATGACCATTATTCAGTACTGTACCCATCCCCGACCCCCGACCCCAGCTATGTGCAGTCTACGTGGTAAAGTGCAGTGTATGAATGGATCTATGTGTAGTATATAACCATATATATATATATGTGTGTGTATATATATATATATATATATATATATATAATGAACATATATAGAAGTGAAAATAAATTGCATTGGGATTGCTATATGGGTAACCAGGTCGAACTGATCAAATTTATTATCTGGTTTATATCATAGTGTGAAAAATAAAGGAATGAGGGAAGGGGTCGAGTGTTAAATGAATGAATTATTCAATATCGAATTATTTGATTCATATATAGTTCGGATAATAGAGAATGTTACATATGACAATAATATATTCATCATATAATAATGTGAAATAAAAAAAAAAAAAAAAATGTTAATAATCATACAAGGGATGATAATAATTGACTTACGAATTCGAGAACGTATGAAAATATGATTCGTATGAAAATCAAAGTTTTTGTCTTTGAACCGAATAAATTGACTATAATTCTGTTTTCGGAAAATACGTTTACTCTTACTTTCAATGATTCGCGATCAATGCAGAGACTCGGAGATATTAGTAACTGCGGAATTTTTCTCTCCTGCAAAAAAAAAAACGAGTGAATATTTGAAAATTCATATATCTAATCGCGATATATCCGTGAGATGAAAAAATGTGTGAGAAAGAAAAAAAAAAAGCAGAAAAAGAAATACCCGTTACTCGTCACGAGTCAGTGAACAATAAAGGAACAAAAAAAGAAGAAAAAAAAAAAAAAAAATGTTTGATTCGTTGAAAATTTCGAGTGGCTGAAAAATCGACGCAAAATACCGGCATGGATGCAGAGCAGCGTTTTGTAAATATATATATATATGGGGGTTTCCAGCTCATCTCGACCACCTTCCAGACCTGACCTCCTCGGATTCGAGTGAAACTTTTTTTTTGCTTCACTCAAGGCCCAAATTGAAACCTCAATTTTTTTCAGAATTTTTCGAGCCCCCGTCCCGGAGGCATAAATAGTGGAAATTTGCCATTTTATGAAATCCCAGAATTTTTGAACGATGATATCTTGAGATTGGCGAGTCATATCAATAAAAACAGGGTGGTCAATAGATTGGTCTTGAATTGAACTTTCTGAAAAAAAATATTTCACAATTTTGCGATACCGTCCCAGCCGCTAAAAATTCATTTCAAAGCGAAAAATAGATTTTTCGATGATTTGGGCATTTTTGATTTTTTTTTATTTTTTTTTCTAAAATTCTATGAAGAAAGACAAA
This sequence comes from Tenthredo mesomela, assembly GCA_943736025.1. Taxonomy (NCBI): domain Eukaryota; kingdom Metazoa; phylum Arthropoda; class Insecta; order Hymenoptera; family Tenthredinidae; genus Tenthredo; species Tenthredo mesomela. The sequence goes on from OX031014.1 coordinate 57,021,121, forward strand.
TTTTTTAGGCCCATACCGAAGATGGAGACTCTAATGGTTTGGAAGTTATGATTTTTTTCAGTTTTTAAAAGTGTGCGAAACTGAGAATTTCAAGCGACAAATACCCGTCTCATCGGCTTTTTGATTTTTTTTCAATTCATGCGGTACAGTTCTTTGAATGAGAAGTCAATTCTAGTCGAATGAAACGAAAAAAAAATAAAACAGCCGATGAGACGGGTACTCGTCGCTTGAAATTCTCAGTTTCGCACACTTTTAAAAACTGAAAAAATCATAACTTTTAAACCATTAGAGTCTCCATCTTCGTTGCGGGCCTAAAAAATTTGTCTTTCTTCATAAAATTTTAGAAAAAAAAAATCAAAAAAATCAAAAATGCCCAAATCATCGAAAAATCTATTTTTCGCTTTAAAATGAATTTCTAGCGGCTGGGACGGTATCGCAAAATTGCGAAATATTTTTTTTCAGAAAGTTCAATTCAAGACCAATCTATTGACCACCCTGTTTTTATTGATATGACTCGCCAATCCCAAGATATCATCGTTCAAAAATTCTGGGATTTCATAAAATGGCAAATTTCCACTATCTATGCCTCCGGGACGGGGGCTCGAAAAATTCTGAAAAAAATTGAGGTTTCAATTTGGGCCTTAAGTGAAGCAAAAAAAAAGTTTCACTCGAATCCGAGGGGGTCAGGTCTGGAAGGTGGTCGAGATGAGCTGGAAACCCCCATATATATTTATATAATAATACAGTTGTCATATACGTAAGTCTGTCGAATAATGTACATACATACAACGTTGTGGAATCTCCCTCTATTATAATATTAACGTGATAATGAAATTCCTGAACAAACATTGATCGGACAGTTAAATTACATTATTAAATTCAGCCATGTCTAATTTGCGAAACCTTGCCCCCCCCCCCTGTAGACCGAACTTTAAACGTGACCCAAACCCAGGCTTAGACCCAAACCTACTTTGGGCTAACCCAGCAGCTAAGCCAACTTCTAAAAGGTGGTTTACTTCGGCTAACGTACCTATATCTGTGGGACAATAACTTTGCGAATTTATTTAAACTCGCTGAATTCAAAAAAAAAAAAGAAGATAATGATGTGCCTAATCTCTGCATTAGATTTTTTATTTTTTTATTTATTTATTTTACAACGAAAATTCGAAGCTTACCGATCACAAAATATATATAGGGATAATCGTTGATCACGTTGCGATCGGTTCGGAATAAATTTCCACTGTGATATATTGTGATGATCGTTGGATCAATTACCTAATATCGATGAGCTAAATCGAACGGGTTATTTACGAGTTCACATTACATCCGTGTATAACAGGGTGGATGATAATATTATAGTCAGTACCTACATGCATTTCGTATATTGACGTTTAATGAAGGAATAAAAAAAAAAAAAAAAAAAAAAAAGTGCTGTTTACCTGAAACGTATAGATAGATAGGAGGAGGAGGAGGAGGAACGATTTTCACTATAGCTAAATACATATTTGCCAAATGAAATTATACGCAGGAAATAATATGATACATAAAAAAAAGAAAAACAAAAAAAAAAAAAAAAAAAAAAAATTAAAACAATATCTCGGTACCTGCGTAGATTTATAATGATGAAATTGAACACCTATATCAAAGTGAAACTTGTAGTGCACATAGGTATACCTATGGTAGAATTCCGCGTCACTTTAGCTACTAGAAAGAAGGTAAAAAAAAAAAAAAAAAAAAGAAGAAAATCCCAACAAAGAGATTTACAATTTTTTTTTTTTCACATTTTCTTTCGACGATATATTTTGCGGTAATTTTTGTCGAGCATTTTTTATTTTATTTTTTTTCTCTCTAATGGGTGATGAAGTGACGCGGAATGCCCACTATGTATTAATTATAGTATAGATATCGATATGTTTGTTGACGATAGGTAAATACGAATTATTTCTAGAATATAGTGTCGTGTGGACGCAGGTAAATATACGGATAGGAGGCCAAATTCCGGTTGTCTAATTAGATAACATAGATAGGTACATATTTGTAATTAATATCATTCGGAATTCCGCAGGTGATTTGAATGAAAACGAGAAAGGGAACAGGCAAAAAAAAAAAAATTAAAAAAAAAATAGAAATAAATGGAAAGGAGAGGAAAGGAAAAAGGAAAAATCACAATGTCCAATACTCAGGGCAGCCAGCTCTGATTCTTCTAATTGGAGCTGAGCCTTAATCAGAGTGCTTTTTACCGCGACGAGAGCAGCGCGCAGGAGTGGAAAAAATAATAACTCGTCCCAGCAGAAAAGTCAAAGGTCAGAGAAAGCGAGGAGAGGAAAAAGTAAAGCAAAGGAAAGAAAAGGAAAATGCAGGAGAAGGAGGAGAAGGAGAAAAGGAGGGCAGAGATTAAAAAACTGAAATTAATATCAAGACCTCTGCATAAAGTCTGACTCTGTAAGAGTGAGTTGAATCAAGGATACAGATACATAGGTATACCTACGAAGGCTATTCCATCATCAAAGCCTTTTCTTTTCTTTTCTTTCCTTTTTTTTTTTTTTTTTTCATTATTATAATCCTTTCAAGATTGGTATCATTCCGAATAACACCTCCTTTCATTTTTAAAACTGTATTTAATTGATTTCTAACAAATTTACACACCGCCCTTTCCTTTTTGTCTCGTGCTTTTCCCATTCTACATAATATAGATCGAAATTTTGAAATTCGATACCGAAGCGACTGGACGTCTGAGAGGGACGATTTCGACAATCCTCGATCGAGATTTTTCGAATGCACTCAGAAAAAGGTCTTGTTGCCACAACCAAAATTTGGGTTATTATATGCGCAATCACATTTTTTGTTCAGTCAACCAAAAATTTTGTTGGAATAGCCAAAATTTTTGGTTGACTGAACAAAAAATTTGATTGATTGAACAAAAAATGTGATTGTGCATATAATAACCAAATTTTCGTTGTGTCAACAAGACCTTTTTCTGAGTGTGGAATCGTGAAATCCGAAAAAAATAATTAAAAAAAAAATTGGTATGATCCACGATCAAGAATCTGATGTCTGAATAAAGAATTTGAAAATCTGCATCGCAGAGGAATTGAAGAAAACTGATTTTGTGTAATATTTTGATGTATATAATTTTTAGCGACATAAGCGGAAGTGAGAGAAGACAGAAAAAAAAAGAGGGAAAAAAAAAAAAATGATATAACGTTGGATGAAAGAAAATGAGAAAAGTCGAGTCTAACGAGCCCCTGCACGACAATCGTCTCAAATTCTCTATCGAGTGTCGATATAATAGACTCACTCGTTCGAATCGCGACCTCTAGCTTCTCCACTCACTTCGACTCGATATCGGATCTCTTCTTCTCATCCTCCTCGTCCTCATCCTTCTTGGCATCAGCCTCAGCCTCTTTGCTGTATTTTCCCTTACTTGAGGGTTCTAGCTTTTCGGGTTGGGGTTGAGCCTCAGAGTTTCTGTCTTTTATTCTTATATAGTTCCATCCCAAAACTCGCAACCTTCGTCAACGACTAATGACTCCTCGTTGTTATACTGTACCGATTATTGTTCTTATTATTCTTGACGAAAATGACGAGCAATATTTCTATACAAATAAATAAATAATCAATCGAAATCGTGGGGCTCTGAATTTTCAAAGTCCCGAAAAATCAAAAATTTTTAAACGAATAACACGAGAGTTTCAAAATTTGGTAAGAATTAATTATTCCACATCCAAATTTCCATATCCTGAGAAATAGATGAAATTTTTTTGAATTTTTGGGCTTTCGATGATTCCGGAGTTTTCGTAATTTTGATTTTCCAAATCTGAACGTTTAATTGCTATTGCTGCGTGTGTTTCAGTTTTGGATAATTTTCTTCGGAACCTTTTACCCAGCTGTATAATATATTACATTATACAAATGAACGCGAATAATGGTCTGGCTCAGAAATGTATTAATTATTACAAAAACGGTTCTGGCCCGGGGTTAAACGATCGTCCTAATTGCAAGGCCGAGTTAAGGTCGGGCTGGGCTTAGGTCAGAGGGCAAAAACGCTCGTCCAGAGTCAGTCAAGATTTATCGTTAAGTATTATTATCACGGCAAGAATTTTCTTCAAATTTTTTGATTTTCAAAAATATTTCAAAATTTCATTTAATCATAATTTTATCAAAATCCGGGTTATGGTTATAATTGAAAGATTAAACGTTTCTAACACTTCTAACTCTATCTGGTACTATAGAATGTAAGGGTCGACGATATTCCTTTCGGTATTAACCTGGAGGGGTTGAAAATCCTGGATATAGACTCTAAGACTGCGAGTTTCATGCGGAAATCTGTTCACTCCGTCTTCTCAGTCGGTGGCTAATCTCATAGAATTTATTAACCCCGATCGGATAAGTGATCAAATCTTATAGAGATCAAAAATACTCCCCTGTTATCGGCTCCCCTAAATCCTCATTCCTTTTTTTTTTTTTTTTTTTTTTTATTCTTTCAAATATTATGAAACCCATCCCGTGTGTATAATTTAAAAAAATGACTCGAAATAATTTCTGTGATCTGATCATCCCTCCGAAAATTTAAATAATTTTCACAAAAGACGAAAGGTTTTAGGTAAATGTGATTAGAAAATATTTGAAGATCTTCATGAACGCGGTTCATTTAGGAATGGAGAATTTAATAAATGAGGGTTGAATTATCGGACTTTCGTCTTTACTGCACATTACGATGACTATAAATTTTGATGACAAAGCTCGGTAGGTTCCTCGGTATATTATATTGCCGATCGATTGATTGAGAGGATCGTGAGAATTTTTGAAACCTAACTCTAATTAAATACCTTGATTATTGATTACCCCGTTTTAATGAACGAATCGATTTTCTAATCCGCAACGATTGCTAAACGATTTGCGAAGTGTCGTAAACCTAGTAATTGGTAGCAGTAGATCAAATAAATCGGTAAAAAAAATCGAAATTGGATTAGAAAATTGTAAGACAATATTCTTTGCGTTACTTTTGCGTTTATATACATTAGGGTGTGCAAAAAAAAAAAAAAAAAAAAACAAACAAATTCAAACGCGCATCAACATTCTGGTAGAGCATCTCAAATAGAATATCTCAGCCAAATATGAGCTCTTAATATTGCTATTTAGAACTGCCTATTTTAGTTACTAATTTTAGTTATGAATTTTAGTTACTGAAATAGGCAGTTCTAAATATCATTATTAAGAGCTCATATTTGGCTGAGATATTCTATTTGAGATACTCTACCGAAATTTTGATGCGCGGTTGAAAAAAAAAAAAAATTGTTTTTCCCAGAGTCATATGTCTCCATGACGCTATGACTCAATGTTTATAGGCGCATATCTCTTAATCGGTGAGAGTTAGGAAAATTTTATCTCAGTACTTTTTTATAGAGCGTGAAATTTCCTATGAGAATCTGTCTTCAGATAGTTTCTAAATCAAGCCGCTTACGAGAAAAAACGATTAAGAAATTTTCCGATTTTTTTTTTTATTTTTTTATTTTTTTCACATGTTATTTAAATCAAAAATGGGAAAACTCAGTTAGGCAGTTCTAAATATCAATATTAAAAAGCTCATATTTGAATACCGAATCAATGAGTTACAAAATTTTATCACATTTGAGTCACATAAAATCCTGGATTGAACCATTTTTTTGTTTCAAATTTCTAAAAAAAAAAAAAAAGACCGCACATCGATATTTTTTATCGATCCGAGCCCGAGTCAGGAGTGATCGAGAATCTTGCGTCGGTTTGAGGTCGATTTTGAGATGAAAGTCTCTTTCTCGGCTCATATCTCGCGATTTATTGGTCCTAGGGGTATGAATCTATTATCAATCGACAGAGCGTCTCACGCCCTTCAAGAAAAGACCGCACATCGATACTTTTCGTCGATCCGACCCGAAGACACGGGTATTGGAATGATTTTGAGATGAAAGTTTCTTTGTCAGCTCATGTCTCGCGATTCATTTGTCCTAGGGGTATAAATTTGTTATCAAGTGCGTCACAGAGCGTATCACACCCTTCGAGAAAAGACAGCACATTGATACTTTTCACGTCAATCTGAGACCGTCTAAAGAGTAATAAAAAAAAAAAAAAAAAAGCCACAGAAAAAAGACGATCTAGAAGTGCACAAAACCTAATATTACGTCTTTGCTTAGACAAAATTGAAAAGATTACAAAAAAAAAAAAAAAAAAGGCCAGCTACGTCTAGCTAAGGCAAATTTTCGATCAGTATAAAAAAAAAAATGTGAATTTTGTTAAAAAATAAAAATACCTTTAGAGGCATGCTCCAGTGTTAAAATTAGGAGTTCAAATTCTACAGTGATTTTGTTAAAATTATTTGTGATCGATTAGGAGGGCACTACGATTTAAATTCCACCAGGCCCTAAATATTAAGAACCACCCTTGTGTAATATATTTAGAAAAAAAAAAAAAAATGAAAGAATTTTTATTTTTTTTTTTTTGCATCTTTCTACTTGATCTCCCACTTATAAATATACATGCGTGATATTAACCCCCTGGGTATATAATTAAGATCGGGTCTGTAGGAAGTAATAATTTGTATGTAATCCTTAGGTACGTAGAGAGGTAACCTACGCGCACCCTGCGTTTGGGGATTTCCCGAAAATGTTACTACGACTTTGGATATACCAGGCTTATACATGATTATTAATGTAGATGAATAGCCACGAGGTTCAGCACATTAATTGGTCTGTACATTCTTGATCAATGGTCATTCGTATATCCTAATTATTCGCGTTTGATGATCATTGGATTTATATAAAAATAATTATTTGTCAGTCTGAAATTTTCGAAACGTTTTATTTATTATATAATTATATTCGCCTGCGCGGATGTAATAAAAACTATGTGTATGTAAATTTGAATTAATTATAATATCAAAATAATATTTAATATAATATTTAAATTAATTAATTATAGTTTTCATAAACTCATTTCATAGAAAAAATATTATTACAACTTTAAATATATTATATAGTTAAGCCAAGAGCTATAATAGGATAAAATTTTATTAAATAAGAGAAAACTTAAAGAAAATAATAGGTTGAACTTCTATATTTTCTGTTTAAATTTTCGGGTTGAAAGAGGTAAAAAATAAAAACGTTTCATAATTTTTAGTTTCTTTTTTTTTTTTTTTCTCTCTTCTTTTACTTCTTACTTTTTACTTTTCATTTTTCTTTTACTTACTTTTCTTCTCTTTTTCTTTTTGAACTAAACGACTAGCTTTTTTTCTTAGTAGCATGCGGCTTATATATACATGTGTGTGTAAAACGAAAAGAGGGAAACCAAAAAAAGAAAAAAAATGAAAAAGACTGCGGCGAATTCTAGCTTCATTTTTTTTTTTTTTTTTCTTTTTTTCTGCCTCCTGCACCCTCTTCATAATTTTTAATTTCATTTTCCCGAGATTAAGGTTGGAATACTTAAACAGTGCGTGGCATTTCTTAATTACAGATGATGCATAGGCCACCGAGTCTCTCTTATTCCTTATTTTATCCTCCTCGAGCAGCCATTCCGCAATTTTTACCTTTTTCGTATTAAATTTTTTTTTTCTTTTTCTTTTTTTTTTTTTCCAGTAGGTAGGTACTTTTTTTCCAACCCACTATAGTTACTCAGTTTTATTTCAATTTTACTCTATCGTATTATTCTCTTTCGCTTCATCTCTCTGTTCAATTTTTCTACCCCTAAAAAATTGGTCGGATATCAGGCAAAAAAAAAAAAAAGAAAAAAAAATTATATAAATTCTGAAATCACTTGAAATTATATTTACAGCATTGATATTATATAGACACACGTGAATATATATAATTACAAATCAATCTCTCGTTAATCTTGTTAATTATTCCCGTTTATCAGTCAGAGAGAAAGAGAGAAAAAAAAGAGAGAGAGAGAGAGAGAGAGAGAGAGAGAGCGAGAGTGCAGAGCAAGAGAGAAGTGGTACTCGCAGTAATTACAAGGGCTCAAAAACGTGTCGGTTTAGATGGGATTATATCCTACTAAATAACGGCTATTAACCACTTGGTGAACCTTTTATTAGAGAGCAGAAGGTTCCGTGAGAGGTGGTACGGGGTAGAAAACAAAAAAAAAATAAAAACAAAAAACTCTTGACCCTTTATAATAGTATATCCACTTAAATTTGTAAATTCCCTAGAAAGATTTGTGCAAACTGGCCGATGAAGAAGAAGAAGAAGAAGAAGAAGAAAAAGAAGAGAGAGAGAAAAAAAGAAGTAAAACAAAAAAAAAAAAAAAAAAAAAACGTATTAATAAATAATCGAGAGAAAGTAAACGAGTCGAAAAAATTGGGGGTGAAGAAAAAAGCATATTTGCAGATCGTTATAATATATTTTCTTTTTATTTCTATAAATTCGACGTGAGAATTTCTTTTCTTTTCTTTTCTTTTCTTTTTTGATCATCTTGAAAAATGTTGAAAAAAAAAAAAAAAAGCTCGCAACGATTAAAGAAGAAACAGCCTAGCCACCTACATATATAGCGCTACATCGGGCATCAGGAATTGTATAAATAAATTAAATAACTAACGCGCGAGTTTTGCGACGGTGTGGGAAAATGGGGGTGGTAGAGCCGGGGCGAGATGGCAAAAGGTGAATAATGAGTCTGTTTGCTTTTAAACTCCCTTAATTATATTTACTAACGTTCGAGTTTTGTTTGCGGAATGGTCGTTAAAAGTTAAAGGTTGGGGGTAGGTAGGTAGGTGGGCAGGTATATGTCTTACTTTAAAGCTCGAGTATTTCCACCCCTATACATTCAGATGATATACAAATTACCACAAGTTCGTTACGTGTATCGATATACTTATACCGAATTGAATCACAGCTCTTCAACAATATTTAAGGGGCGATGAGTGCGGGACTCGAGAATAAATTTGGAAAAAAAAAAAAAAAAAAAAAAAAAATGTAAAAAAAGAAATGATATCTTCTTTTCATCCCCTAATTACGTGACCGCGACTGCAAAGTAATGAGTATAAAAGCACTGAATCTGAAATTTCAAATTTCAAATATTAGGACACATAAATCCTGCAGGAATTCTCGCAGCAGCCACGTTGTGCAGGAGAAAAATTCTCGGAGTGTTACTTGCGCCACATTATTTTCGGTTTATGACAATTATTATCTGACGTTGGGTACGGCCATGCAGCAGCAGCAGTTTTGCATGCTCCGTTGTTCAAACGCACCTTTCCTCATCTCGGGTCGTCCCAACGGAAACGGGCTTAAAATTTTTTTAACTAGACGCAGTAATTTAGTGTTATTTATGCGCAATTTTGGTAACACTGCGCGTGTCAAATATATAACTAAGTAATCTTATCTACTATCGGTAAAGCAGATCCTTCGACTTGGAAAAGTTTTACGAAAAGTTTTATATAAACTATAATTTATCACATCGGATGGCAGCCTGGGGGAATGGGGATATGGAATTGTCAATAATTTCGAACTACGCGAGTATCGACAGACTCTGAAAGATGTATGACTCTCGCTGATTGTGGATGTTTGTCTATATATATATATATATGTGTGTGTGTGTGTTTATATATATATTTACTACACAGAGGGTAAAGTAGAGCCGGAGATAATCCTGCTGAGAGAAACTAACCGCAACGAACTGCAGGCGAACCAGTCAAAGATAATCACTCTAAGCTCTTGAAGCTAGATGTTGAGGTCGAAGACTGATATTGGATGTCATATATACAGGATTTGTCTGAACTTCTATAACTTCTTCTTAGATTGACAATTGATAGACAATTTATGCTTCTTTTTTTTTTTTTTTTTGAAAAGATGAAATTTCAACACATTTATACAGGGTGATTCAGAATTCGTGACGAATTTCTTGAGGGGAACCATCCTCGTTAAATGGCTAAGAAACTTTCGACCCCAATTTTGACAAGAATCAACCCCTCAAGAGATTCGCCACGAATTCTGAATCACCCTGTATAGTAAATATATCATCGTTTCGTCTTTTCTCAACAATTTTCGATGATTTTACACATTACATTTATATTTCTAAGAAATTTTTATCGATTTTTAGATTGGGAATGTAAAATTCAATAAGCACTGTTGGAAAAATTTGAAAAAAAATAATGTCCCAGGAGGTCCACAATCATTTTTATGTCAATTTCAACACTTTTTTCTAGTTAAAACAACATTATTTTCACTTACACGACGAATTTTTCTGTTGTTTCAACTGAAAAAAGTGTTAAAATCAACATAAAAATTACTAGTTGACCTCCTGGAATATTTTATTTCTAACGGTGACAAACTTAAAATGATAAAAGTACCTAGATTTTGGTGAAAAAATTTATTCCTGAATGGTTTAAGACCCGCAGATCAGGAATCTGACTTTGGAATAACGAAATTTATTTTGGTTTATTTTCTCAACAATTTTCGATGATTTTACATATTACATTTATATTTCTATGAAATTTTTATCGATTTTCAGGTTGGGAATGTAAAATTCAATGTGCGCTGTTGGAAAAATTTGAAAAAAATAATGTCCCAGGAGGTCCACAATCATTTTTATGTCAATTTCAATACTTTTTTTCTAGTTAAAACAACATTATTTTCACTTACACGACGAATTTTTCTGTTGTTTCAACTGAAAAAAGTGTTAAAATTAACATAAAAATTACTAGTTGACCTCCTGGAACATTTTATTTCTAACGGTGTGGCGGATCAAATGTGACAAACTTAAGATTTTGGTGAAAAAATTTATTCCCGAATGGTTTTAGACCCGCAGATGACGAATCTGACCTTGAAATAACGAAATTTGGCAAAAATTTCATTCTAAGTTTGAGTTGAATACTAAGAAACCTGAATAAATGATGAAAAAAAAATTATTTTTCATTTGATAAGTGAAAAACTAAAAGTGGAAGGTAATATAATGATGATAATAATTGGATATCGCCAATGCGGTACGTACGTACGGTTCGATTGGAATTGCTTTTATAATTTATTCCAATCAACTGGATGAACCGTGTTAAATCAAGTTTCTTATTATACCCTGAAGCACTGCGCGAGAAGGAGGAGTTTCTCGGTAAAAGCAAGCAAGCAAGCAAGTTTTTCGCTCGACTTTAACTTTAACCTGAAGAGAAAACGATTTGAAATTGAAAGAGAAATTCTCCTTTCAAGTATCCTTTAAGAAATATTATATTTCAGGAAGCACCAGCTGCCGCTGCAGGTCTATGCTCAAAGTTTTACCTGAGAGAGAGAGAGAGAGAACTTTGACACTCCTCATATAGGGATAAACTTTTCAGTAATATATGTATATCTATATCTATAGATATATTCTATATGCATAATCCTGCAGCAATTACCCAAAGATCCTGTGAATTAACTAAATCAATTATTATTAGACTCAATTTTGTTGAATTAATTATTTGCTTAATTAAATCAATTACTACGTATAGTATATATTTATAGAATTGTGTCTTCAGATTTAAACAATTCCTTCCAATAAATATAAGAAAATTGTATAATTTATCGAGAAGGGTCATCGAAAGAAATCGATATAATCGGATTGCATCGAAGCTATTATATAAGCTCTTTCCCAAATAGCCAGTTAAAATTCAGACAGATATAATATTTTCCCACAATATTCAGGGACTTCTCATTTTTATATCGGTGAATATGTATTTTTCACCGAATTTATTATTTTATTGTGCAAAAAAGAAAGAAGAAAAAAAAAAAAAAAAAAAGAAAAAAAATTATATATAGGATTAAATTGGCCGTTAGAAATAAAAATAATCAGACTGTATAGAATCGATTAGATTTAAATCAGATTCAATTTTAAATAAAACCGATAGTATATCCGCCAATAAATGTCATCCGGGTAATACAACGAATGCTGTATAGGTATATATATATATATATATATATGCGGGGGAGCTACTGCAGTACGTTGTTGTCCAGTAATTAACAAATTAAGAGCAACGTGCGAGCGAAAATGAAAATTGAGTAGTCGACAAAAAAAAGGAGAGCGAAAATAGAAAATGAAAATGAAAATGAAAAAAAGAGAGACAAATTTTCAACCTCCGAGCACGTTTTGGTATGCAGTGAATTAATACCTCGAATCGTCATTTTCGGCTCCACCCCGACCAACAGGCCGAGCACGTTTTGCTGGTAGTTTTCACCTCGACGATATATCGAGCGAGTGTTGTCAAATAGAAAGAACGAAAAATAAAAACGTTTGAAAAAATAGATACGAAAAAGAAAAAAATTGAAAAAATAAAAAATAAAAAAGAAGATAACGCTTGACAAACATTTTTCATCCAAATATATATCAGATAACGTTTTCGATATATCGATTGCTTGTATGGATGCAGAGGGGCGTTAAAACAGAAGCTGACGTAAAAATAGGGTTTCTCAAGAAAATTTTTTTCAACTGTTAGGTATATTGATTTAATTACAGGGAAAAGTATTAGAGGTGAAGGCAAAAAAAATAAGCGATTTTGGGCTGACCATGGGCCAGAAAATTTGAAATCAATGTCAAATGTCGAGATTCGCATTCAAATTTGAATAAAACTCATTCATGCTTTGCACACATTTAGAATATATTTCATGTATGTAGGATCCCTCAAAATGTTCGACTTTGACGATAGGATCGAGGGATGTTCAAAATTGGGTACAAGGAAATCATAGCTGTAGCTGTAGCTGTATTTTCTGAAAAAATAAGCGGTTCTAGGCTGACCATGGGCCAGCCTTTGAACTTCTCGTTTTCAAATTCGTTTTGAGCTTAAATAATAATAGTAATGTCATATTATCTTATTCGAACTTTGGAAGCACAATGTCAAATTCGTGATCTGTGACCCAAAAAACTTGATGGTACAAATTTTTATCGGAATCTGTTCATGTATTTCCAAGATATCATCATTTTTATTTTATTTTCTAGAACTTTGTTATTCAAATAATTCGAAAATTACTGAACCGATCAAAACCAGAATCTAATCAGTTCTATGTTTGGAAAAGCCGCTACGATTGAGACCAGAATCATTCCAATCCCCGGGTAACTCGTTGTCGAGCTATCGACGGACAAAAAATACATTATGCATACACACACACACAGACATCCATCTGAAAATGATTGGAGGTGATTCCCTAGACCTCAAAACGTGGAGATCTAGTGAAAACTCAACTCTTCATTTCAGGGGTGAAAACACTATTATACCTTCCTTCTTTCTTTGTGAACAAAAATACGGAAAATAGTTAAAAATGGGAAGTCCAAATGGTTTTTTTTTTTTCAATTATTTTCTGTAAAATCCGTTCGAATTCAACAAAATCTGCAAATCTTGTGAATTTTAAAGATTTTCATATTTCTTTCGATCTGTTTCCTCGGATACTGTGGAATCGAAGACTAAAACGGTTGAAACTATCAAAACCATCGAAGAAAATGAAAAGTGAAATTTTTCATCCGAATTTTTGTTCAGATTTGAAAAGAACCGATTATTTTCTTTTTTTAGAATCTTTGTCTTGAATCATCGTCTAGCAACAGAACCCAGATGTTTATTTCCAGACCGAAATCGCACAGACCGAAATCACCTTGAAAGTGTTCGAAACAAATCCCAGAAGCGTCCAGCCAATCAGAATCTTTATAATTAAGTTTTCTGTCTAATCTTTGAAATGGCTGCCTTGTTTCTCCCGAGTTGGGCACAGCGCTCGCATAAACATGGCAATCGCAGGGAATTCCCGGAATTAGTTGAGAGGTCAGAAGAGAGCGGATTCCCACAGGATAGCATCTCGCGTTTCTCTTTGACTGTATCGTTCCTGCAACGTTAGTTTTACCCGCTTACATTTCATCCTATTTCGCAGCTGAAATTTCGATTCAAGGATATCTTCCTTCGCTCATTTTACTGCACGAAAGGGATAATCGAAGAATTACATATGTAGGTATACAAAAAAAGTTTGATCGAATCGAATCGTCCATGCATGCCTTAGGTGAAAAATTTATTGACGTTACTTCTTCTTATTCTTCTTCTTCTTCTTTGTTTTTATCTATTTTTCCGTTTCTCTTTATCCACCTGTGAAAAAGCACGGTATGAAGAAAAAGAGGGGTTCGAAAAAAAAGCCAGAGGGAGTGTGCGAGGCCTACGAAAGCTCGAAGGACCCTTCGAACTCGAGACGTCTTCAACTGAGCACCAAGTCTTCGAAATACATGGCGAATTACCTAACGTTTCTCCATGGATTTCGCTAGAGTCAAGTTTCTTTCTTTTTTATTTTGAACATTAGAAGAATCGCTGAAAAGTTCTTTCTTTCTTCAGTCTCTGTGCAGCTCGTCGATTTAAAATCGACAGCATTTCCTGCTGAGAACAGCAAGTGTCGTTCATTCAGACGTGAAAGAGTTCCTCTCTAACGATGGAAATTATTTTCTCTTATAAAATCGCTTACATATGATCTAAAGAAATATTCTACTCACTCGCAGTTCTTTCGCAACTAATTGCAATTATTTTTAGACACAAGATTAATATTTATTTCAGATTTTATATAGAGCTTCGATTTACATTAAAATCTGATCGCTACAAATAAAAAGTCAGGTCTTATCATTCATCTGAACTTCATGAAATTCATAGGAAATATTAATATCACATTGATGTAATTTCGGGAAAAAGAACCATAAGATTTTGTGAACGTTGAGGAAAAACTGTGCCCCATACGTGGTCACATCGATTAATCAATGAAAGTTAAAGCTCCATAAAATGTCGAATAATTTCTAATTAGGTCTCAAAGTACAAATAACCAAACGATGTGCCCCTTTAAGGTAACATTTGATCATTGATGTGTATTTTAATCCCATAGATATATAGAAGACCGTGACGAGTCATATGGCATGGTTAATATGCGAATTCGTGGTACTTCGTCCGAATGAATTTGAGGTATATATTCATCGTGAATAGGATCAGAACTGCAGCAGTATATACTACCTTCGGATTATACGCACAACTACAAACTATCTCTTCACCTACACTGCATCAGATAGAGACATTCAGCTGCTGTGTTATAGTGCAGATATATAGTACCAACTATACCCACAGCAAATTGCAGACCGCCCTTTCGATTAATTGGAAGTGCACGGATGGACGGAAGGACATTGAATGTGATTGCTTCGATCCACGAGCAAGAGTGCAGCCGAGGAATCAAGTGGTGGAAAAGAGAGTAACACACACTGCGATGCAACCCCTGGATGCAATATTCGGTTATTCAATCATTTCGACGTGTTCAAACCGTCAGATATATCGAGCACTATGATGGCTGACCCAAGATTAAGTTCTCCCAGCAAGTAAGAAGTTCATTTTCAATCAGAATATTAAGATGAATGTATAGTATCTGATGATTTGATGATGTGGAAGTGGTTGGATAGCAAGAGAAATTAGTTCATTCATCAAAATTTGGCATAGAAGCTTCGTTTTCGACCGAAATAACATCGAAAGTAAAGTACTTGATGATAATATGATGATATGGACAAGTTGTAAAAATTAGAGAAAATTGTCACAACATAAAAATCAAGTACTTCCATAAAGTAAGGAGTTCATTTTTAATGGAAACTACAATGAAAACGTAGTACTTCGCGCTATGACAATCTGGACGTGCTCAAAGTAGCAAGAGAAATTTTGATCACTTCATGAAAATTAAGTACTTCTACTATAAGGGACTCAATTTCGACCAAAATAATATCGAAAATGAAGTATTTGATGATCTGATGATCAGTCCAGGAAAATCAGGCACTTCCTGAACGTTATGTGTTTATTTTCAAACAGACAAGCGTAGTACTTTACTATCCGATGATGATATGGACAAATGGTTGAATATCAATAGAAATTGATCACTTTACTCTGAACGTGGGTATAGGAAGTTTGAGGACATGATAATAATCGATGATACTGACTATTCCGCACGATTCAATGATCTGAAAAATGCTTCTCCAACGATATTTTGATAAAAACTGGGTACTTCAAAGTACCAAAGAGCTTTCTTTCGTCCGTTATACTGTAGCTAGGTCTATGATGCGATAACTATTCGAGGAAAATAAATCCCGGGTGATAAAATCCATGAGAAAGGTCTCTTCCCCCGATGATCATCCCAGCGTTATATACCTATCTATGTATAGTATATATATATATATATATATATATAATGAATAAGGTGTAACACACAGAGTGCGGAAAAGGGCGACTGTTCGTAGTCGGTGAAATGGCGGAAGCTGACAGAGCTCGTTAGCGAATGAAATAATAGCTGAAGAGGAGTGTAAAGAATGTCACTTGCGAATTAGGTCAGTGTTAGGACCCTCAGGGACGTGTGGGTTGAGTCCTGGTCATTCGTTGTGATATTGGTAGCCCTGACAGTGACGAATTGCACTACTGTTTCTGAGTTCGGTTAAACTGTCGCGTCGGGTCGGGTCGGGTCGGGTCGCATAGCATCACGTCACGTCGGTAAAGGAGAATGGTATAAAAGTTGAATGACAATTCTGTAGGTAAACTAGCCATCGATAAGTCACGGTTGCGCCTTTACAACGGCTCGCCGTATACCACGGTGTAAAAATCGGCCAGTCGAAACTAGAGCTTCACGTATAGAACCAGGTGATTTACAAGCTTGAAGAAGATTTATTTGACGCGCTTAAATGCTTACTTTATCGCGGCTAGCTAGTCGAGTGTTTAAAACCCCTTTTATTGAGCGGAACGCCCGTCGACCATCGAACTGTGCTTAATTTTTAACTCAAACCCTGTTTAAAATAACAAAAAAAAAAAAAAAAAAAAAAAAAGAAGAAAAAGCTCAAAAAACGGAAAAGGGCGGAGAAGGTTGTAAACCGCCTCAAACTGACGGAGTGATCTATGGATCAGCTGCGCGCGGTAGCGCAATGAACATAAAAAATCAAACTTTCGTGATCCTTTTTTGAAATAACTGAGCTTATTATTCCCTCTCTGCACCCCCAGCTGAATTATCGCGAATTACATTATCCTGGTGCTTTTTTTTTTTTTTTGTTTTTTTTTCACTACGGGATCATCCTGATTTATATTTCGTAAGAGATTCTGACATCGAAGATCTGATCTGTGGTTTATCCTGTTGAAATTTGACACAGCTGTGAGGAGGCGTAAAGTTTTTGGTGAAATTTCACATTGTGGGGGGTACACAGAAAAAAAGGTTAACTTGAGCCAAGAAAATTATTCTTGATTCAAGATTTCTGAGTGCAAGAAAATTTGGAAAATTTTCTTGGTTCGAGGAAAAATTTTTGATTTGATCCGAGAAAATTTCGGTCTTTTATTTTTGGACCTCAAAATTATCTTGAATCAAGTCAACCTTTCTTTCTGCGTGTATATAATTAGTTGAATCCTTTTAGTTTAGAAGCTTTCGCCGATTGATCTTTGAACAGGATAGTTATAGGCAAGGTACATATAACTACGGCTGCTGGGGTTTATGGATGCAAAAATTTAACGACTGGGAACCCCCTGTAGTATAGAACGGGAGAATGAGATATAAACCCACTGGGGATTAGCTCGGGTTTGTTTCTTTATAAATAAAGGAAGGGTTTAAGGTACGCGATAACGAGAAAGAGAGAGAAAGAGAAATAGAGAGAAAGAGAGAGAGGCTCTTGTGGATTTTATACAGGAAATAAAGTGCTTTGGCGTAAGGTCAGAAATCCTTTACTACTACGCCGAGTTAAGGGAGTAAAGGAAGGAATAGCGTTCAAGAGGAGATGACCTAGCTTTCGGTTAAGCGTCGCGACGCTGGTTGGGTCCTTCCCTAAAACATCCGAATGAAGGCTATAAATTGTTAGCGCCAGAGCCGCCGACCGAAGATCAAATGAAACTAAAATCTCTCTCGTTTCACCTTTTTAAGATCAAAAGTTTCACTCTGGCTACCAAATTTATCTTTTATCGTATTAAACGAGGAAACAGAGAGAGCGAGAGCGAGAGAGAGAGAGGGGACGTCTTCTTTTCTCACCCTGGCATCGTCAAGATATACTCTTAGCTCCCTTATATCCGTATAATAAATCCTCTAATTAATTTCAATACATTTTCTTTTTTTTTTCGTTTTTTCTTTTCTTTCAAGATTCGGAATATAATTCTGATCGTTTGCCATTCGGCTATTTATCGTAACTTCGAGTGCGTCCTATATCCTTAAAAAAAAAGTAGAAAAGAAAAGGGAAAAAAAAAAAAAAACCAAGTTAGAAGAAAGGATTTCACTCGGTTCGAAGAAGTTTTGCCGATAATGACGTCTCTTTTTTTCTCCCCTTCCCTTACCTTACTTTCCCTTCCCTTCCCTTCCCTTCCATCTCATACCCACCCCCTTTCCGACCCAAAAATATTAATCTTTCGAACGGGGATTCCGCGCACCCAGGGAGTATATTTTCCTTCAAGATTGATATAACAGTCAGAAGATCAACGTGTGCGAGTTATTAATCCACCCGACTCGGTCTCTTCTTTCGTTCCGTTATTTTTTTTTTCTCATTTTTTTTTTTTTTTTTTTTTTACATTTCCAAATTATATACATAAAAACAAATTTGGTTTAGATAACAAAAATTCAGATAAACATTATTTTCGAAAAATTTGGTACCCCCCGTTTTCCGAACTTTCAGAGCTGATCGCAGATATATTAGATACCCTATACCTACTACATGTCGGAAAATTTGTTGAACGTTATGCGAGTCCATGATCGGGTTAGGTATAATTAATAATGAACTTTCTTCGAAAATGAGTTTCAGCGGTCGAATGAGAAACTTCGTGCTTTTAAGTTTCAAACTTTATTATAAAACTAATATTTTCAAAACTTTTTCCCTTGGCTATATGGTCGTTCGTTCGTTCGTTCGTTCGTTCGTTCGTCGACGGAGGTAGGTAGGTATTAGAATAGTTTTTCCTTAGAACTGGAAAAGAAGGTAGCAGGAAGGGGAAAGAAGAGTGAAAAAAATATTAAAAAAAAAAAATAAATAAAAAAAACTCAAAGAAGTAAAGAAAGAAAAAGATAGAGAGAAGAAGAATGAGGTATAGAAGAGAGAAAAATTCTGAGCGAAACTCCAATATTTGGCAACCCCTAACGACATTCCCTGATATATTTCTCGCAACTTATCATCTCGGCTTATCCCCGTGAAAAACATGATTAAAGATTTCCAACAAACGTCTCTTTCTTTCTCTCTCTCTCTCTCTCTCTCTCTTTCTCTATTTCTCTTTCTATTTCTATTTCTCTCTGAGCTCTCTTCTGTTTGAAGAGAGAATAAAATAATGTCTCGTATATATATTTGGTTTGAGTTCAAGAGAGAGAGAGAGAGAGAGAGAGAGAGAGAGAGAGAGAGAGAGCGAAGGAAAATCCCTGCGCTTGATATTGAAATAAAAAGCTCAGTATAAAAAAAAAAAAAAAAAAAAAAAAAAACGAGGAAATACGTAAAATAAAATATCTCGTTATTAGCTGAAGAATAAAAGTATAATTAAGAATAAAAACGTAAAGAGAGAGAGAGAGAAAGAGAGAGAGAGAGAAAAATGAGAAATAATAAGAAAAAAAAAAAAAAAAAAAAGAGAACAGAAAATAATATAAAAATGAATTAATCGTGAAGAATAAAAAAGCATCATCCCCTTGCTGCAAGCTTTACGAGTCTGCTGCAGGCGCAGCTCTGCAGCTAGGAAGGAAATTTTAAATTAAGTCAAGCTCGGATTTTCTTGGCATGAAGAAAATTGTATATATGTGTGTATATGTATATATATATTTGGGAATATATATGTATATATATATATATATATTCGTCCGTCTATTCTGAACTAAGTTAATAAAATATTTAATTATATTTCTTAACATAGGATATATATATAGGATAGGATAGGATAGGATAGGATAGGTAGGTACAGGCAGGTAGTACAATTAAACCTCGAGATATCCTCGTTTCCTTTTAACCCCCTGCAGTTTCACTTCGCTTGTCTTTCCCAAACTCCAACATCTCTTATAATTTTCTCTTACCATATAGATATACGTATATATATACCTAATATATATGTATATACATCTCCTTTCTCGGTTTACTCAACCAGGAGCCATCCCCTAGCTCAGACTGCTGCCCTTAAGTATACGAAAAGCTCAGGTTCACATAAACATAAAGTACCTATATATGTATGCAACTTTTGTACCTCGATATATAACTAGAACTCTGAACCTGATGCATGCACTCCAATTTTCAAATTGAATATTGGATAGAAATAAGAAATTTGCATCGACCCTATTAAAGCTAAAACACATCCTATCGATGCACTCAGAAAAAGGTCTTGTTGCCACAACCAAAATTTGGGTTATTACATGGACAATCACATTTTTTGTTCAGACAACCAAAAATTTGGTTGAAATAGCCTAAATTTTGGTTGTAATAGCCAAAATTTTTGGTTGACTGAACAAAAAATTTGATTGACTGAACAAAAAATGTGATTGTGCATATAATAACCAAATTTTGGTTGTGTCAACAAGACCTTTTTCTGAGTGTGTGAAATTGATAATATAAGTGACACAGAAAAAGTGCACGGAGGGCATGATGCTCTTGGATTTCCAAAAAAAGCGAAAATTTTTCGGGTGCAGTCTTCACATTTATCAAGTTACAACGTCAGCCACAACGATTATTCGTTACAGAGCACTCTTGATATAAAACTGTAAATTTTATTTGTCGCTTTTTGGAAATTCAAGAGCATCATGCCCTCCGTGCACTTTTTCTGCGTCACTGTTATCAATTTCACATCGATCGGATGTGTTTTGGCTTGGAAACAGGCTGACAAAAATTCGAGGTGTATAATCCACCTTTCATTTCCGGTTAATAAGAACTTTGCGGTTCTACTGCTGGGAACAAAAAATTCAAGTTTAGAATGAAGAAAATTGGGAAATCTCGTTATAAGCTCTAAGGCTTTCCATGTCTGAGTGGCTTTTTCACTTTTTCACTTTTTCACTCTTTCAGTTTCTCACCTTTTCTTCAATTCTTGACTCGCTTAGTATAAAGCAGTGATCGTAGTATTTCCCTCGGTATAGTTTTAGTCTTAGTTTTCTCCTATAGTCAGTCTATTCGCAGGGATTGTTAACATCACTGAGTAGCTGGTGAATGTCATTAATTATCCTTGTTCCTACAGCACGTACGTGCAATTAGGTTCTCCTTAATAGTTGACGAGATAGTATTAGTATTGCGCCGCGTGCCTAGCTACCGCTCTTCAACTAGACATTTAAGTGGAATTGATATTAAGCGAGTATATATATATATGTATATATAATACATACATAATCTATATATATATATAATATACATATTTGCCTATGTATTGTAACTTCGAAGTTCGACTGCTTAATCTAAGACCGAAGAACCAAAATTGTTTCGAAACTAGGTATACGCATACCTAGTATAATGTACGATTAGGGAAACAGTTATACTATATGAGGTTTTCCACGCCGTTTCGAACGGTCAAAAAAATCACCGCTTCCGAAAAAATCGTAATTTGGTCCTCGAACACAACTATATCGAAAGAATTTTTGTGAATTTTTTCAGAATTTTCGGATTGCATTTGTGGATTTTTTCCAAATTCCAACTTTTTTTACAAACTTCCGTATCTCAAAAGTATAAGATCCTACAAGAAAATTTATGAGACACAAAAGTTGCAGTTTCGAATCAACTTTCTGAAAAAATTTTTTTGGGAATTTCTCGAATCCCAAAAATAGCAATTTTTATCAAAAATACACAAAAATCGATTTTTCAATCAATACGTCACCTTCGATTTGCCTCGATAAATTACAGAAAATACTCTCAAGTGTGGAGAACAACCCCGTATTTTTTTTGAGATGGGTGGCGCAATCGTTTGGAAGATATGCTTTATTAATTTTTTTTTTTTTCTGAAATGTTTTTTTTTTCTTCTGAGAAAAAAATTAATAAAGCATATCTTCCAAACGATTGCGCCACCCATCTCAAAAAAAATACGGGGTTGTTCTCCACACTTGAGAGTATTTTCTGTGATTTATCGAGGCAAATCGAAGGTGACGTATTGATTGAAAAATCGATTTTTGTGTATTTTTGATAAAAATTGCTATTTTTGGGATTCGAGAAATTCCCAAAAAAATTTTTTCAGAAAGTTGATTCGAAACTGCAACTTTTGTGTGTCATAAATTTTCTTGTAGGATCTTATACTTTTGAGATACGGAAGTTTGTAAAAAAAGTTGGAATTTGGAAAAAATCCACAAATGCAATCCGAAAATTCTGAAAAAATTCACAAAAATTCTTTCGATATAGTTGTGTTCGAGGACCAAATTACGATTTTTTCGGAAGCGGTGATTTTTTTGACCGTTCGAAACGGCGTGGAATACCTCATATACTCTTCATGCCTACACAGAAAAAAAGGTTAACTTGATTCAAGACAATTTTGCGGTCCAAAAATGAAGACCGAAATTTTCTCGGATCAAATCAAAAATTTTCTCGAGCCAAGGAAATTGGTACAATTTTCTTGGTTCGAGAAAAATTTTGATTTGATCCGAGAAAATTTCGGTCTTCATTTTTGGACCGCAAAATTGTCTTGAATCAAGTTAACCTTTTTTTCTGTGTATATAATATATATTCGCGAAGAACAAAAAAAAAAAAAAAATGATTTTACGCGTAGATATTTGTATTATGGGAAATTCCACGTGAACTTGACCAATGTTTTCTCTTCACCATTTTCGATTCGTTTCACGATTTTTTTATACGATTCTATGATCTCAAAAAAGCACTACTGAATTTTTTTCAGATTTTTCCATCAAACCGTTAATTTATAATGATTATTTAAACCGCATCTCAAAATTGGCATTTTTTTTTTTTTTTTTACAAAATTTCGAAAAATTCTCAACAATCTTATTTTTCATTCCGATCATTTTGACATCCGTGATCCATGATGGGATGATTTTTTTCTTTTTTCTTTTTTGGTTGAGCACTTTTAACATTTTAAACAAACGCAACACCATGTTTCAACGTTTTGAAAATTCTCGAAAATTACAAAAAATTCGGTGTTCAATTCTGAATTTTTTTCACAAACACTTGGAAGGGGGTACAAAAGTCTATAAGTTAGTTGGTCGAGCGTCAAAAGATTCACAATTGAACACAGAATTTTTGGTAATTTTTTCAGAATTTTCGAAACTGGTGAGGGAAAATCATTGATCGAGTTCACGTGGGATTCCCCATAAACATGCGTATATACTTATGTACAGAGATATAAATCATTGAATAATTTCCATTATTCGACTCACCGAATGTATATGACGTAATTGGAGATTGGGTTGTTGTGGGAGTTCGCACTCGCTGCCCATGAAAGATTTACTGACCGAGATGTGAAGGCCATTATCAGTGGACGTCCTGGGGGGTCTGGAACGTCTGAAAATGAAAAAAATTTCATCGTTTTTATTATTTTTTTTTTCATTTTTTATTTATATTGATATTTTCGCAATTTGATTAAAAAATTTAAATTTAAAAAAATTTAGTCAAAATCCCAGGTTCTTATCTGAATTTTGAGTACTTTCCCAAAGCCTTTGAACTTTCCCATTTGACTGAGACACGATTTTTAGTACTTCGGTGTCGTTTTTTTTTTCTTTTTTTTTCCTTTTTCCTTCTTTTTTATTTTTAGACAATTATTTCGCCCATGAAAATTTGAATATGTCCGAATTGAGACCAGATATAGGTAAGTATGTATCGGAATATATATGGGGAGTCTTTCGAACGCATATAAAAATGAAATAAATAATCTATCAAAAAAAAAAAAAAAAAGAAAAAAGTTTTCTTCTTCAATTTATGAGAAAACTGATTCCACAAAAAAAAAAAAAAAATAATAAAAAAAAAAAATAAAAAATACAACGTCGAAGTGCCTAATCGCTCGTCGTGATCTGCGCGCGGTATAGTTTGAATGGAAAAACTTTTATCAAAAATAATATTCGACTTTTTATATTATTTTATTTTTTTTTTTTTTTTTTATTATCGTGTAAATATTGAAGTTTTTATTTTTTTTTTTTATTTTTCAAGGAAAAAGAAATTTCAAAACTTTAAGACATAAAATCGTAGAATTTATATATATTTACATAAAATAGTAGATATTTTGACGTTTTTATTTTCCAATTTTTATTCCACTATATATACCTACACATATTATTTATATATTCATTCGGAGAATTATTCGAGAAGAAAATTCGATAATATTAATCGGGCCTAAATAATTATTAAATAGATCGAAACTCGGTATACGTATATCGCGTCACTAATGCCATAAGGTCGTAAGCGCCAAAAAATTATTTTTTTTGCGGATATGCCCAAACGATGTTATATGACACGAAAAAGATTTTGCCACCAAAAACACGAAATTTTTTTTTTTTTTTTGTCGCTTACAACCTTATGGCATTATAGTGACGCGATATATAAGTATAATTAAGCTGATTTAACGAAAGCTGAAAAACATTCCCTCCGACTTTTTATAAATTATCGAATAATCGATTTTCGAACGATCAATCAAACCGACCCTAGTCAAACCTACCCTATAACCGATTAGAATATTCATAAGCCACCTCGTCGCGGTTGTGTATGACTGTTTTTTTTTTTTTTTTTTTTTTTTTTTTTTTTCTTTTTTTCAATGCAAATATAAGAAATTTCTAACCGTTTTTCCCGCCCTTCGTTTTACCATTTTTTTCTCTTTTTTTT
Organism: Tenthredo mesomela; assembly: GCA_943736025.1. Lineage (NCBI taxonomy): Eukaryota > Metazoa > Arthropoda > Insecta > Hymenoptera > Tenthredinidae > Tenthredo > Tenthredo mesomela. The sequence goes on from OX031014.1 coordinate 57,045,799, forward strand.
TTTTTTTTGTTTTATCTTCAACCTCAAAATAACCTCTCGAGGGAAATTGCTGGCACAGTCGCAGGTGATCGGATAAGTCAGACCGCTTAATATGCAGCACTCGCTGTTCCTCGCGCGATATCATATTACGACAGGGTTGCATAAAATCGTAAATGAGGTCGGCCAACTTTGACCGGTAGATTGAGCCACCAGCTCGCTATTATTTTTTTTTTTTTTTATCTCAAAAAACCGATTTCGATTTTTTAATCCTCAGATTTTTTTTATTCCTTCAAATTTAATTGTTCGGAAAAACAAGAATCTGATACAAAAATTCAAAAAAATAATTTCGAGTCTGATAGATCGTTGAGAATTTTTTTTTTTTTTTTTCGTCTTTCCATTTTTATAGTTATTTAAAATTTTTTGTCAAATTACCTTATCTTGTCTCATTTGCATTTATAAGAATTTCAGTCAGATTTGTGATAAAAAGAAAAAAAAAAAAAAAAAAACAAAAAACAAAAAACGTGGTCGAATCACGTCCGCATATCCTCTTAGATTTTTGGTCAAGTTTCATCTCACATGAATCTCTCGACCGAGCTCTCGGTTTCGTATAATTAAATTTTGGTCGTGCCATGCTTGCTGGGGAAACGCCCCTGGTACCATGGGCCATGGTGCAGTTAGATTCTGTACGCGATGACCTCAAACTTAAAGTTTGCGTGTTGAATGTAAATTAGTACGTCTATATCTATGTATATGCATGCATGCACGTATGTATGTGTCTACTTCAATTATTTACCACCGTTACGTTATATTATCTTACGGATATAGGATATGCGGCGATTGTAGAAGAAAAAAAACTCCAAAAAAATTAAAAAAAAAAAGTCTCGTTCCTTTATAATTTAATTTCGCAATTAGTTTGGGATTTTAATTAATTATTGCGAAACTGTTGTGAGAAAAAGTAATTAAATTAAATAATTGTTCAAAAGATTTAAGAAAATAACTACTTAGAATTAAGTTTTCCAGATCATTCCTTCTCGCGGTAATTTTCGAATTTACTTTTAGGCCCCCCCCCCCCCCCCCCCCCCCCCCCCGAAGAATTTCGCGCTTTATGGGGTTTGGGAAGAAGAAGCGTGAAATCAAGCGCGAGGGTGCCTCAAGGGTACAACACAACCTTTTCCTTAAACGTTTAGGAACCTTTTTCAAGGTAATTAAAATTCATTTTTAAAACCATAAACTCAAGGGGTTGTTAAAGCACAGTTTGGTTTATACATAAATTGGTCAAACAAATGTCAATATTTAAACAGAAACGCGAGTCTCTTTAGTCGGAGAAATGAAATTTTTTTTTTTTTTCTTTTTTTTTTTTTCCAAGAATAGAAATAAAATAAAATAAAATGAAATGAAAGAAAAGAAAATCGTGGAAACTAAGATGAAAAAAAAAAAACAGATGGATAATCCAGTTGTGAGTAAGCCCAAGGCTAAACACGACTAGAAAAGCCTCCAGCTGCAGCTGGTTTTGTTAACGAGAAAATATACATCTTCAAGAATTTTCGGGTTTTCCTTTTTTTTTTTTTTTTTTTTTCTTTCCTTTTCTTCTCCTTTTTTTCTTCTCTACAAATATTTGACCAGAGAGCTCGAGGCGCCTATATCGCATCGCTACCCTGAAACAACAAATCGTAAGAGAGCTGGGAGACCAATTAAACGATTCAACCGAATAAAATAAAAAAAAAAAAAAAAAAAAAAAAAAAGAAAGGAGAGAATAAGAAGAAAGAAAGAAAGAAAGAAAAACCGTGAGGAAAAGAAAAGATGAGATAAAAAATTTAGCACAAAAAATTGCGTCGAGAATATTGTAGGTCTTGGAGTTTATGGAAAAAAAAAAGTTGTAGACGGAATTACTGGAAAGAAAGAAATTTTTTTTTTTTTTTTTTCATTTTCTTATAATATCATATCTTAATATGCCCAAAAGCTAGTGCGCGGTATAACGAAGAACAGAATTATTTTGAGAGAGAGAGAGAGAGAGAGAGAGAGAGGATAAGGCGATGTCCTCGCGTGTTTCGTAATGGAAATACGCCAAGTGGTTCTGCCAAGAATAGGGAAACTCACCCTCAGGGGGGGGGGGGGGGGGGGGGGGGGGTGAAGGGCGAAATTTACATCGTCACTTCTACACATATTCGAAGGAGGAGACAGAGAGAGGAGGGAAATAGTACTTCTTGTTATGTGGTAACATGGGCAGATACGTAGGTCATACATATATGGAATCCGTAGAAAATACGAAAATACATTATACGCGTACCTTATTCGTCGGAAGAATAGAATAAGAGAAAGGAACAAGAAGAAGAAGAAGAAGAAGAAGAAGAAGAAGAAGAAGAAGTCAGGAAGAAATTTATACCGGTAAAAATACGTTGAGATAGAACGAGAAAATATGGTGGAGAAAAGATCGAGGGGTAGGGGCTAGGGGGAGGTTTAAGAAAAAGAGCGCAAGAGACGAAGAGAACTGTAAAAGTGGCCCCTTGTTTTTGGTGGCAGCGGTGGGATCGGCAAAGAAACGCCCGTCACTTCCGAACTGATTTATAACAGCCATTCTTGTTTTCGGGGGGGGGTTCGAAATTCGACCCGAGTATCTTATTCTTCTTTGAATGTATAAAACTGAAGAAAAGAAGGAAACAATGAAAGAAAGAAAGACAGAGAGAAAAAGAAAAACAGAAAATAGTAAAAAAAAAAAGAAACGAGAATGATTCTTCACACTTTTCCGGACAGATATATGTATATATACACGCGTTGAATAAAATTCGTTTGAGTGAAACGAACGTCAAAGGTGTTTGAGACGAGGAGAAAACAAGAAAAAAGAAAAAAGAAACGAAAATCAGTGACAACAGAATAAAAGAAAAATTTAAGAAATCCGCTTTCGTTATATACCTACTATACCGAGCGTTAGGCACAGTACAAAGCGCGTTACTTCAGTGAATTTTTTACGACTCCATTAAGCAAACGCGAGGGTACAAAGCACCAACTAATTTCTCTTCAGAGATTCCGTGCCGTGTGTAATTAGTAGCGGTGTTTGAGAAAAAAAAAAAAGAAGAGAAAAAAGAAAAAGAAAAAAGAAACAACAACGAAAAAAAATGAACACAAAATAGTGTAGAAGAAAGAAAGGAGAAGACAGAACATAATATACCGAGAATATTCGGTGAGACTACACGATCCCCCTTCCTTTTACCGTATAGGAAGGGGATCGTGTAGTCTCACTGAATATTCTCGGTATATTATAATATAGGCGTATGTACTTATATATATATATCTTTGCATTCTAAATGGATCACACTTCTCTCTCGTCCAGGTAAAGTTCGACTTCGTTGAATCGAGGTAATAATTAATGAGCAGTTGGTGGGTACGAAGATTGTGTTAAAGTTTAGTTTCCTGGATTCGATGTAATGAAACTCGATAAAGTAAGTATAACTTGTATAAATGATTACTTTGAGAAGATGAAGAAGAATAAGAATAAGAAAAAGAAGGAGAAGGAGATGAAGATGAGGAAATAGCGTCTCTTATACCCTGGAATAAATCGTCTAATGAATGATTTTACCGATAAATTACCTACCAACGGCTTCTTATATACTTTTCACGGTATATAGGTATACCTATATATTATTTACGAATAATGCAGAAATTCTTCACTCTATTCGCACCCGCAGTAAAGCAGCTTTTTTCTTTTTTTTTTTTTATCTTTTCCTCTCTCGTTCTCTATATACATATATACATACTTGATCGGCTTATCAAGTTAAAACAAATTCATTTTCACCATCTATAAGACAAACGGGTAGAATTCGAAAGCTTATATCTCATCCCTCGAATTTCTCAAAGCTTGGCGAACACACAACCCTTGAAAACACTGTGTATATATATATATAATATTCTCCGGATATATCTTTCATCGGAAATATTTTTATTTTATTTATTTTTATTTTTATTTTTTTTTTTCCTCATCAATTTCAACCCGATTTCAAAGCAGAAGTTAATTGTTCATTTGAATAAATTCACAAAAGCTCATAATAGCTTTACGTATTTGTAAAAATACAAAAAAAAAAATATGTGCCAGCTTTTTGATTATACAAAAAAAAAAAGAAAACAGAAAAAAAAAACAATTTGCTTCTTTTTTTTTCGATTTTTATTTGCCTTTACATCGCATCAAGTGATTAATAACTCTTTTGAAAATAACAACCCCCTGTTTTTTTTTTTTTTTCATTTTTATTTTCATCAAAAAATATTCACTTCATTAGTTAGAAACATTTGCTTCGCCCTTTTTTTTTTTTTTTTTTGGGTCGTGGTTTGTTCGAATTTTAGCGAGATTTGTGAAATTGTGAAATTTAAAACAGTGGATCCAATACGCTAGAAATACAGATGAACCGCAAAAATTAACAAACCAGTAATCGCTGGTTACGAGTTGCGGGTATACTACGTAAAAATTGGAAAATTGAAAAAACTAGTTTTTTTTTTTCGTCCTGCACAAAAAAAAAAAAAAAAAAAAATCGGATTTTCCTAGAGCTTTTCAAATCTCTGAAAAAAAAAAAAAAAAAAAAAAAAATCCGATCTCCAAAATCTTCACAGGAATTTGAAGATGATAATTTTATTAAAAAATTGAGCTTCTTTTTTTTCAAGTTTCTGTTTCGCTACAATTTATTCTTATATACGTTGAAGATATATCTACACAGAAAGAAAGGGTAACTTGATTCAAGAAAATTTTGCGGTCCAAAAATGGAGACCGAAATTTTTGATTTGATCCGAGAAAATTTCGGTCTCCATTTTTGGACCGCAAAATTTTCTTGAATCAAGTTACCCTTTCTTTCTGTGTAGGAAATGTGACTGTGATTCCTAGCTGCTACTAGGGCGACTAACAAAAGTATAATACAAGCTTTGATATATATTTATTCGAGGTCTCATTTCGGGACACAAATTTTTACAACTTTCTAAAATGAGAGAGAAATATAGGGCGAGTTGTTATATATACTATACATAGCTATATAGAAAGAGGTAGATATTTGGGAGAGATATATACGATTCTAGTATCTAGGGAAAAATTTCAGATACTTTATAAACACGCGTTTGGGGGGGTCTCTCTCTCTCTCTCTCTCTCTCTCTCTCTGCACCGTGTCGTATATATATATATATATATATATATATATATATAAACAAGATTACGACACGTGCTCACGTGGCAATAGTATATAGAGGAAAGTTTGTCAACTCGTCGCGGGATAATATGAAGATTTTCGTGAGATCACTAAAATTTCGAATGAAGTAATCGACCCGAGAAAAAGAAACCATTACCTACCCATCTTTATTTAACAACCCGCAAGAGGTATAGGTATAGTAATAAAAATGAAAATATACAAATTACAAAATCTGTATATAGCCCGGTATAATCCGAGTGTATTATAATACTCAGAGTTCTGTTTTGCTTCTTTTTGATTTTTTTCGATTTTTTTCTCAAATTGAATAATACCTGCCCATCTCACCTATATAAGCTCAAACCCGAAACTCGATCAGAACTTTATTCGTTTAAGTTCTTTTTTTTTTTTTTTTTTTTTTTTTTGTATTTCGACAAAGTGCAGAGAAGAAGAAGAAGTATATATGAAGAGAAGAGAGTAAAAAAAAAAAAAAAAAAAAAACCGAATGTAAAAACGATAAAAAAATAAAAATAAAAATAAAAAAAGGAAATAAAATTAATCAAAATTATTCAACAAAGAAATCTCCCTTATCCCTGTTACTATATATACACGAACGCGGAGATCAGTAGCGAGCAGTAAAAGCTCCGAAGCTCAGGGACCCTGGTATAACAACCTTTCTACACGTCGGTAAAAATAAAAAAGAAAAAAAAAAAAAAGAAAGGAAAGGAAAGGGAAAAAAAAAGCTCTCGAGTACTACCTATACCAACCACAACCCCAAGAGTCGAGTTTCTAGTACCTACCTATCTCTGTAAACCCTTTTATGCACGCTTTGCGATGGGGGTCCGGTTTGTCCATCCCCTTATACGATTCCATATCCCCTTCGGAATAAATTAATCATTGAACTGTTTGTTTATTTATCCATTTTTTTTTTTTTTTTTTTTTTCTTTCATTTTTTAATCGTTTTATAAACTAAGTATATCTACTGAGAAAAAGGTCTGGTTGCAGACACAACCGAAATTTGAGTCCTATTTTATGGGCAGTCAAATTTTTTGTTCAGTGAACCAAAAATTTGATTGGAATAGCTTAAATTTTGGTTGTCCCAACAAAATTTGGTTTTCCCAACAAAATTTTGGCTATCCCAACAAAATTTTTGATTGACTGAACGAAAAATTCGATTGACTGAACAAAAAATTTGATTGTTCATATAAGAACGAAATTTCGGTTGTTTCAACAAGACCTTTTTCTGAGTGTATATATGATGAAAATTGAAAATGTGTGAAATTTAATTATTAAACCCATATCCCGTGTACTGATTTGGGTTACGGAATTGATAAGGGGATCAAGGTTTGGATATGGAAGGCCACTACATTGCTTACCTCATTACCAATGATCATATTTACCCTGGATTGCAATATTGGGGTATAACTATTTATTTATAATTAAGAAAGTGGAGAAGGAGAAGGATAAGGATAAGGATAAAGATAAGGATAAGGTATACCACGATAATTACATGATGTGGTTCTTAACAACCAGCTACATTCAGCAACTCATCTCATTCCCATTCCAATTCCAATTTACATTTCCGTATTTCTACACAAAGTAGGATTTTAAATCGTAATATGCAAAGCGTTTCCTACAACCGCGACAGTTAAGTTAACAGATATTAATATAGAACGAACGAAACAGGAACATGAAACTGGTACATAAATAGCCGGGTAAATAGCAGGACGATTACCCTATTACCCGACAGGGAGCCATACATTTTCATTAGGAATAAATAATCGTTCAAATTGGCTGTTCGCTCGCGAGCTGCTCAGCAGCTATCGCAATCTCTCGTTCTCCGCTGTATCTACCATATGTATATATATCTATATCCATACGAGTCTCTGTGTGTGTGTGTGTGTGTATATCTCTGCGATTTCCTAACTAATGAATTAGCCACATTTGCGACACTCTGTTTTAACGTACGGCTATCCAAAGGTAATTACAATTAATCATATCATATACCCACCAACCCGCTAGCCATAAGGATATAGCTGATCGATAAAATATCGCCAAAACCGAAAACCAAAACCAAAACATATATTGCACTCAGAAAAAGGTCTTGTTGCCACAACCAAAATTTCGGTTGTTATATGTAAAATCACATTTTTTGTTGGAATAGCCAAAATTTTTGTATTCCGAACGAAATTTTTGGTGACTAAACAAAAAATTTGATTTACTGTACAAAAAATGTGATTGTGCATATATAATAACGAAATTTTGGTTGTGTCAACAAGATCTCTTTCTGAGTGCGCATACGAATTGATTATAGGAACCGGGTGAAAAACCTAGTGTCCAGTTTCGTTGAATAAACCCGCGAAATCTCAAGGGTGGTGAAAAAAAAAACTGGCAAGATACTAAACGAAGGAGGTAAAATATATATATATGTAAGGGGACTGTTTGTATCAAACCGCTTTATCAGTAAGTAGTAGAGTGACTGTCTTCCTTCCTATCAGATGGGAAGTAAACGCTTGAAGAAATATCCTGCACCAGATAACTTCTTGGGGATACCAGTATATTTCTTACCCCAACTGTTCCACAGAGAATTCACCAACGCGATATGCTCCTTATACATATATATATATATATATATATATATATATATACGTACGTACGTACACGCAGCTGGTGGGGTTGTCTTTCTTTCTCTTTCCATTTTCCTTTTCGTTTAGTTTTTTGGTTTTTCCTGTACTACAATTCTACTCTTTTTTTTTTTTTTTTTTTTCTCTTCTTCTTCTTCTTCTTCTTCTTCCTCTAGTACTCTGGTTTCAGACATCCCCCGGTGGTCCTAGACCGTACAATATCAGACCCTGGACCAAAACCAGGCCAAGACTCGTAAGGTATTGGTACAACTCTCTCAGGCGACATATCAGACTGCAAAGGTCGATTGGGTTCGAAGATGTACGAGTCGATGTGTACACCATCGCATCGCATCGGTTGAAATATACTGCTGCACTTTTATGTCCAGAACTTTTCATTCTGGATCTGGTATACAGCTAATGTCTGACTAAAACCATCCTTCTCATCCTTTTCGTCTAATTAACGATCATCAATATCAACATCTCGTATCGGATACACTCAGAAAAAGGTCTTGTTGACACAACCGAAATTTGCTTATGATAAGGACAGTCACAATTTTTGTTCAGTCAACCAAAAATTTCGTTGGGATAGCCAAAATTTTGTTGGGAAAATCAAATTTTGTTGGAACAACCAAAATTTTGGCTATTCGAACAAAATTTTTGGTTGACTGAACAAAAAATGTGATTGTCCATATAATAACCCAAATTTTGACTGTGGCAACAAGACCTTTTTCTGAGTGTATAAGAGGTGCAGTTATCATGTGATGGGTTAAAGCAGCATTGAATGATGATGATATGACAAGATGAATGAGAAACACTTGGCTATAATTCTTCGCTTGTTATTGATACGCATATATTATATATTATTTACCACCACATCTGTCTGAGTATGATTTACGCGTGAAACCATGTGAATATTATACTAGAATAATCCGTGAATATGAGAGAAGTATGAGTTCCGGTTTATGATATGTAGCGATCGGAAGATGTCTTAAAACTTGGTGCTGCTAGATGTGAAATTCGCGAGCTTGAATATTACGTGGAGCTTTTACCCTCTTTACCATTTTTTCATCTTTCTTTTTTTTTTTTTTTTCATTCCTCCTCCTCTTCTTCTTCTTCTTCTTCTTCTTCGGGCAGAGAAATACACGAGACCCTATTCTTGAATTTCCACCGAAGAATTAGACTCCAGTTTATAGCCGTATACCACACCGAGCCTCCAAAGCAAGAAAGATATTTGTAACGACCCGGGCGATAAACGGTGTCGGAATAATAGAGGAGGGAGCTTTTAAAATACGACACCATTTTACCACCAGTTTTTTTTTTTTCCATCTAAATGTATCCTTGAACGATAAAGAGTCAAAGTATTTCATATATATATATATATATATGATGTACCTACTCCTCGATGCGAGATACACGGGTGCACTCAGAAAAGGTCTTGTTGACACAACCAAAATTTGGTTATTATATGCACAATCAAATTTTTTGTTCAGTCAATCAAATTTTTTGTTCAGTCAACCAAAAATTTCGTTGGAATAACCAAAATTTTGTTGGGATACCAAATTTTGTTGGGACAACCCGAAATTTTGGCTATTCCAACAAAATTTTTGGTTGACTGAACAAAAAATGTGATTGTCCATATAATAACCCAAATTTTGGTTGTGGCAACAAGACCTTTTTCTGAGTGTGTAACTCTTTACCAAATCACTTTTTATCATTCCAAAAATAAACAAACAGAAAAAAATAAAAGGAAATCGAACCATCTTCTACTTAGTTATTTTAAACCTGAGGTCAATCAACGCCTGTAGTATTAATTAATTATCGGAAATTATCGAACCCTATATTCCCGCTGTGCAACCAGACCTGAGACTGATGTATGTACCTATATGATAATATCAGGCGCTTGTTTGACACTGATTATCGTGTTCCGATCATCTCCCATCATACAGAACCATACCGAACAATGGGGAGGATCGGTATAGTGTCAGAAATTCAGGGGCCTTGTGCTATATACTGAAACGTTGTCTTCATTCTATGAATCTTCACCACATGTGTTCTCGGATTTTTTTTTATTTATTTTTTTTCTTTTCTTTTTTTTTCTTTCTTCTCTCATTTTATCGGTGAATCCTTTTCTCCTGAAGGGATATGACTAAAGGGAATGCACTCAAGCTCGTAGTTCGATATATCGAATCTTAACGGAGGCTATAAATCGAACATTTAACCGCCCCGTTTACCGCGGAGACACGCGCAACCGGGTATTTCAAAAATTTCATTACCCAGGAAGCATCGCATCGGTTTTGCGCGAGAGGATGAAGGACTGCCCCTGCACCAAGACTGACAAATATATCACGAACGGTTCGACGATTCCACCGCCAGTGGAAAACCTCCACCTTTAAATATATTTTTCCACGATTTTTGCTACGCTTAAACATTCAGGACATATGATCTCTTCCATTTCTCTTTTCTTTTTCCTTTTCTGGTTTTTTCACCCTTTTTTTTTTTTTTTTTGTTCATGTCTAATTTTCATGATATTCTTCCGTTCAAATATACCCAAAAGCAAATACCCGGGGATATTATGTTAGGTACTGCAGCCCTTCTTCTCCATTCTGGGCTTATTCTCTTTTTTTTTTTTTTTTTTTTTCTTTCTTTCTTTCTCTTTTTTTTTTCTTTCGCTCCTTTTTTTCGCCTCTTTCAATCTAGGGGTAGATAATATTTTCAAAATGGCTACCCGACACATAAATATTGAAAGGGAAGTTGGATCCGTAATGTAATTAGGCGCGATGTAGATTTTTCCAGATATACCGCTCTCTACTCACTCTACCTACCTATACCTATACCTATCCTATACCGCACCGCGTTGAGAGGATACCAGCTACCCCCTGGAGCTTGGAGATACCGCAGATATATACCAACCTATAACGTAGGGGAAGCTCGACCCTGCAGGCTAATGAATTATTTATTTAACGAATCGAAGAACCACCGTTTATGGCGTTACGAATATATTTACAGTACTCGCGGGGGATGATCCTCCCCGCTGACTCTGACTCGATCTCACCCCGACCCAGGCATTAAATTTTTCCGTCATCCCAAGGGTCGCGAGGAAAGATTAGAAAGAAAATTATCGAAATAATCGCTTTCTGCGACGTTTAGTTTCAGGAAAAATTGGAAACAAAATTCAAGAAACTTTCATATATTTCAAAATCATGTGTCATAAGGATTTTAGAGCACCGTTGGACCGATTCAGGTCATCTTGGATTCATTTTCTTCAGAAAACAAATCCTCATCATGTGAATGTAGGAATTTTGAAAATAAAAAATTCTGTCATAAGTTATGATCAATTTACCAAATTTGCAAAAATTATTATCACTCATTTCTTAAATAACTTGACCGAAACGAAAAATTTTCAAACTTCCTGCATTCACATGATGAGAATTTGTTTTCTGAAGAAAATGAATCCAAGATGACCTGAATCGGTCCCAACGATGCTCTGAAATCCTTACGACACATGATTTTGAAAAAGAAAAATATTTTGATGTGAAATGAACTTTGGTTGTGAAACAAATTGATTTCGGACTATGATAATTTCTCGTAAAGTCGCTGTACTGGTCCCCTTAAGGGAGGAAGAGTCTGAGGAACGCAACCTTAGACGCAACCCCGGAGTTTCAATTCTGGGAGAAGCTATACGTGCAGCAACCCCTAGATCCTTGATGTGTGTGAAAAAAAAAAAGGGGGGAGAAAGGGTTTTTGATAACCATGGTAAATCGAACACTACAACACCCTGCGCCGGGTAATACGTACCTAGTATGAACTTGCACCAACGTAGGAACGAAGGGCTTAGCAACGGTGATCCGCAAGCTGTGACCCCTTCCACTAAGACCATAAATATACTAGCTAGCGAATCGAAAAATTCCACCATGTTACCGACGTAACGTCGATGCGATATATTGACCCAGGATGGCTGCTGGGGAGTTGGATTCCCCCTAGTCCTACACGTTCTCTGGTTGTCCCTCACTCTTTCTGCCGAAGGTATAGTAACCTCGGTGGTATACGTATGTACGATGGTCGCGCGGATCGGATCGGCGCGCACATATTTATTTCATCCACAACCACTCGGTATAAAACGGTAGTATTTTCGCGACGATTTAACAAGAAATTCGAAGAAAAATAAGAAAAATAAGAAAGGAACATTCACATATCTAACCGATTATAAAAAAATAAGGGAGGAAAAAATTTGGATCCAAAAAATTTCCAGGAAATACTAATGCATATTCATATTATACCATATATATATATATATGAATATGAGATATTATTCACCCTGGTTATAAAACCGTGACGTTTTCTGGGTCTCGTTGTGCACAAGAGGTTTGAGTATCTTCTGATCTTTTTTTATTTCCCCGTTTCGCCCGGCGCATGGGGAGGAGGAGAAACCTGGGTCTGAGGTTAAATACGTTTTACAAAAGAGCTTGCAAGTTCCCATGGGGCACTGTGAGAGGAGGGTAACCTGATTCCACTGGTGTGATTCGCGCAACAGGAACAAAAACAGGGCTTTTAACGGTTTTTATTTTCTCGTTTGATCCGCCTACGCACATCGTGCAGACCGAGGGCAGGGGGTGAGAAAAAAAAAAAAAAAAAAACTAAAAAAACCAAAAAAACCAAAAAAAACGAAAAAAGATACGAGTATCTGGTTGGGTATAGGTGTTATTATTACGCAGGGCACACACATCCTGCCAGGTCCATACCCCTATGCGAGGATTTAGTCCTCAGACGTGGATATTTCCTGGAGGGCCCATAGGGGTTTCCCTTCACTCCCTCTGCATCTCCCTCAGAGAAGTCTCATTTCTCATAACTGCTATAGCCGTTACAACGCAACGTACCAACGGTCTTGAGGGATGCCTCGTCAGTTTTCCCATTGTTTTTTTTTTTTTTTTTTTCTTTTTCCTCATTTATTTTTCGGTTATCTTTATCAACCCCATGTTTCTCGTTTTACCCATTTTCTCATTAATATGCCTTTTACGCTGTAATAATTGATGCAGCATATCATTTATTCTCACCTTCGAGAATAATACAAACAGCTTTTCTTTTTTTTTTTTTTTTTTTTTTTTTTTCAATCGGTATTAATTCCTCCCTTCTTTCATTCTTTATTTTCCCTCACCGCGTCAAAGGGGTGTTTAAAAATCATTTCCCTTTCAATCAGATCCGCCACCTCATTTTCGCCCTTTTCATTTCTCACCCTCCCTCGTTCTCTACCCTGTGAGATGAATTTTTATCAGTCAAAGTATCCATCCATAAGATGATCAGCTCTCAAAATGCGGTTTATTGGTCCGTGTATTATTCTTCTCTTCTGTTCTCGCCGTTTTACTCAAGTCCAATTTTCATTTTCTCCCTTATTATTTTTTTTTTTTTTATCTTTTTCTTTTTCTTTTTCTTTTTCTTTAACGAGTGTCAATGTTCATGTTCATACTCTGCGAAATACTTCAAAAGACGAGTGAAAGGGTAGGGGAAAAAAATACTTTGGTATAACAATCGTCGTCATTAGTTTCTTTCTTCTTCTTCTTCTTAAATGACAGACGTATCAAAAATCCAAAAAATAGAGGAAAAAAAAACAAAAAAAAAAAAAAAAAAAACAAGAAAACAAACAGTTTTCGCAAACGAACTGTTATACGAGCATGTAAGCTATATATATGGTTCGGTTATCTAATCGGAGTCTATTTATCAACTGCGTACGTAGTGCTTAACTCGGTGTGATATTTTAAAGGCGTTTTCTTTTCTTTTTTTTTTTTTTTTATTTCTTTTTCTCTCAGTCATGTGTATTTTATTTTTTATTATTTTTATTCCCCCCCCCCCCCCCCCCCCCTCCCCCGTCCCTTTTCAACCACCGCGGCGAGAAGAACGTATGCGTCCCAAGGGTTTCGCAGATGAGGTATCGTCGGAAAGAGACACAAGTAGTAGTAGTAGGAGGATGGTTAGATGGGTATACCTAAAGAAAAGAGAGGAGTTTAACCGGAGCAACGAAACGAAACGCAACGTTTCACCCCCCCATGCCTAAGGGTAAGGGTACATTAGGTTAAAATATTACGCAAAACGTAGCTTGCAGCCAAGAGCTGGTGATACAAGTTAAGATAAATACTTGATAAGGAAGAATAAGAATAAGAAGAAGAAGAAGAAGAAGAAGTCATGCTGCACATTTTCATTTCCTCCGCATCTTAGCGAGAAAAAAAAAAAAAAACTCCGCAATTTTATTCCCGGCGCGGACGAAAAGAGCTGCGCTGGGATTTGATTTTTTTCTTTTTTTTTTTTTTCCTTACTAAAATCAGCTTTCCCCAGTTTCTAGACTAGACGAAAAGCTCTACTTCGGAACCGCGAGGGTTAGAAAAACCGCAAATACACTATCGGAGGTGAAATTTTACTCCGATAAAACTCAGGGGGTAGTTATAACGGGCGGAAGGGGGGTAGGGAGGGAGGGGGTACGTCAATTCCTACAAAAACATTTGTCCAAAGAGTTTTAGAGATCCTAAGAGACTGTTGTTTCAGCGGTGAACCAACTTCATGTTTTCTCCGGTTGTTAAAGTTCCGGGGTAGAAGAAAAGCGAAAAAAAAAAAAAAAAAAAAAAAAAAAACAGTAAAGAAGCTGACGAAGAAGAAGAAAAAAAAAAAAACAGAAACCCTCAATTCTCACGATTTTTTCTTCCTCTCTTTTCTGTATCGTTTATTTAATTTTACGATGTGTGAGGTGCATCCTCTCCAGCTATACCAACTTCTTTACGAAATTTTTCTCCTTTTCTCTTTTCCTGATTTTTTCATGATTATTTTTGGTTTTTTTTTTTTTTTTTTACTTCTTACGGTGGAAAAATTTACCCCGTAAGATGAATCCTCCCTCGATCATAAGGGTCTCTGGTTCATCGAGCGGAAATCATCCCCGTATCCTCGCACGCCGCGTCCCTTACCCCGTCCAGGAAACAATAACGATATATCAAAGCGCCAGAAGCTAACGGGTGTAAACTGTTAAGTGAGTGTCCCTAGGGAGTGTGGAAGGGGTACGAGGAGGGACTAAGGGGGATGGGGGATGGGGGTGGTTTTCTCTCAGCTCTCTGATGCTCAGACTCTAAAACTCCTTCGCTAAAGGAGTATATATGCAGTTTACTCCCGTATTTGTACCCTCAGATGAAACCCCTAAGGGACCCTAAACGAATACCCAAGACGCTGTTTGTCGCCATGGATAAGAGAGCCGAAGGAGGTAAAGGAGGGATGAATTCTCTTACGCTTTTACTTTAAGGAAACAATTTTCTAATAGTTGCATTTTAAAAAAACAAAATATTAAATTATACTATATATATTAGGGTGTGCCAAAAATCAAAAATTCAAACGCACATGAAGATTCCGGTAGAGCATTTTAAACAGAATATCTCAGCCACATATGAGCTCTTAATATTGATATTTAGAACTGCCTAACTCAGTTTTCCCATTTTTCATTTGAATAACATGTGAAGAAAAAAAAATCGGAAAATTTGTTAATTGTTTTTTCCTCGTAAGCGGCTTGATTTAGAAACTATCCAAAGACAGATTCTTATAGGAAATTTCACGCTCTATAAAAAAGTACTGAGATAAAATTTACCTAACTCTCACCGATTAAGAGATATTCGCCTATAAACATTGAGTCATAGCGTCACGGAGACATATGACTCTGGGAAAAACAATTTTTTTTTTTTTCAACCGCGCATCAAAATTTCGATAGAGTATCTCAAATAGAATATCTCAGCCAAATATGAGCTCTTAATAATGATATTTAGAACTGCCTATTTCAGTAACTAAAATTCGTAACTAAAATTAGTAACTAAAATAGGCAGTTCTAAATAGCAATATTAAGAGCTCATGTTTGGCTGAGATATTCTATTCGAGATTCTCTACCAGAATGTTGATGTGCGTTTGAATTTGTTTTTTTTTTTTTTTTATTTTGGCACACCCTCAAATTCGGTTTGCCTCAAATTTTTGTAAAAATTCATGAAAACACACATAAAATTTGAAGAAGAAAAACGAAAAAAAAAAAAAAAAAAAAAACCACCCCAAATTTTGAAAAATTGGAAATAAATCATTGAGATCTTTTTTACAGAGTAAAATGAAAGAAAATAAGATTCTTCCAAAACGAAGCACCCTAATATTATGTGTATGTATGTAATTTCAGATACCTATACATGTACATTAGGGTGGTCCTTATTTGGGGGTCGGTGGAATTTTGTCCGTGCCGCCCCCTGGATTAGTTCGAAATAAATTCAGAAAAACGTGGGCCAAATGTGAGCTTTCTAGCTCAACGGGAAACCGTGCCGGTAAGCCCGTACTTTTTCCCGTTTGGATAACATAGGATTTTTCATCGAATGAATGCATTTTTTTGTACAAGCCTATCGTTCATCGGAAAAATCTATCATTCCGTCACCATATAGTATTATAGTGCGTAAGTTAGTGCAAATTTTTTAGGTCACCCGAAATCATATTCCACAGAGTAACTGCATACACAAGACGACGATTTCAAAAAGTTACAACTATATTCATCCGAAAAGGCTCGTATCAATTTTTGATGATGATTTCACGGACAAAATTTAAATTTGAATAAAAATTTAAATAAAATATTTATATTTGTTATATTGATAAATAAATAGCATAAATATGAAATGGATTGGTTTTTATCGTTCCCAAAAAATAACTAACTACAAATGACTCAAAATTTGCAAACAGTCGCTGAGAATCATTGAAAATTGAAATTGAATTTGAATTTAAATTTGAATTTTGTTCGTGAAATCATTATCAAAAAATGATACGAGCCTTTTCGGATGAATATAGTTGTCACCTTTTGAAATCGTCGTCTTGTGTGTGCAGTTACTCTGTGGAATATGATTTCGGGTGACCTAAAAAATTTGCACTAACTTACACACTATAATACTATATAGTGACGGAATGATAGATTTTTCCGATGAACGATAGGCTTGTAAAAAAAAAAAATGCATTCATTCGATGAAAAATTCTATGTTATTCAAACGGGAAAAAGTACGGGCTTACCGGCACGGTTTCCCGTTGAGCTAGAAAGCTCACATTTGGCCCACGTTTTTCTGAATTTATTTCGAACTAATCCAGGGGGCGGCACGGACAAAATTCCACCGACCGCCAAATAAGGACCACCCTAATGTACATACATAGCCGTTCTAATTTGCGAGTACCTAAATACAAAGTTCTGCGGTTTTGGTTCAAGTAGTTTCTCAGGTATCTAAATTGACCAATGTCACCCGATTCCCGTGACAGAGTCGAGGCGTTGATTCCCTTGCGAAGGTGCAATTAGGGAGTCTGATTAATAGATGAAGTAAGAAGGAGTTTCAAGGGGTCCCGGTCCCGGTCCCGGTCCCCAAGCCGATTCCCATTGGCTATATGATTTTCTCACCTAAACTTATAATTTCCCATGAAATTTTCATTTCTACTTTTATCAAAGTTCTATTTAGGTAATATATATATATATGATTCACGACCGATTTTTCTTATATACCTACCGATTCGAAATAATATTTAAACTTGCGGGGAAAACTCCGGAATGCTTTTGCGAATCGGATATCGAATAATACATTAAATATTATTGAGAAATAGGTATAAAAGTAGTCTGACCATGAAAAACTCTCTCTCTCTAGGTATATATATATATACGAAGCTTCTCGGTATACTATAGCAGTCTACATACATTAGAAGAGATACGACCAGGGCTGCTGCCTTTACCCTTGAATTACGATCCCGGAGTCTTTCGTTTTTCAATTGCACCTCCGGTTGGATGATTAATGATCCTTTCGAAGCCAGTTCCTACAGTCGTTTGTTCGAAAACGTTAAGAATTTTTTTTTTTTCATTTTTCTTTCATTTTTCTTCAATATGTACGTAATAACTAGAATCTGAAACCTAGCTAGGTACGACTCGACTCTGCGATTAAATTTCATATCACTTTCCTTTTTCTTTTTTACAACAAAAAAAAAAAAAAGACCCGTGTGTCTTATTCTACGATCATTTCTACGAAAAATGAATCAGGCAAAAAAAATTTTCACGTCTACTTCGCAGACGGTATAATAAATCCCCTTTATAGCTAATTAAAACTAATCAATTTCTTCGTACTAAATAATCGGTTACCGAAAATTGCATAATAATTATTATACCCACATAGGGTCTGAGGTTTTCGAGGATCTGATTGAATTAAGGTAATTGAAGGGCATACAGTGTTCTGCCTATCGCTTTGATCAGGGGTTAGCTCTACTCGTCCTCGCTTATTCAACGCAGAGAAGTTATAGCACCTGTATTTAATTGGTCATAATTCACATGCATGTATTTTTTTTTTTTTTTTTTTTTTTTTTAATTTAATTTAATTTTCTTATTTTATTTATTTATTTTTTTTTCTAGTCTCATTTTTATACCAAATATGAATAATCATTGGGATTTATTTAAGATTTTATTTTTTCCGCTGATATTACGGCTATATGTCTGGCGGTCAAAATCTGCACGGGCGCGTAGTATCAATTCGGCGTGCGACAGTTTAAGGGAGAAAAGTCAGAGAATGTGGGTATATATAGCGACGTTCTAAAGGCGTTTGGGGAGACGCGTTTGCGGATATCTTGATTGATGCGTCTCTTCAGGTTAGCTACGAAAGTGTTTTCGGTCCGGGGGATCTTGGGATTTCGGTTCAATTTTCAAGACCTTATAAATACGAAATAACCCTCGACGATGTGAAAAGAGAGAAAAAAAAAAAGAAGAATTTATATAGAAAAAAGAAAAACTTATACTGAAAACAAGCTTTCGTCGCTGTTCAAATATTATATATACCCTACGTATTATATTAATCAACCCTCGTAGTATAAAATATATTATAACGATGATCAAAAACCCCCGGATTTCTTTTTCACCCTCTACGACTAAAAGCTCTGCACATCCAACAAGGGTGGTATTTTTTTTTTTTTTTTTTTTTTTTTTTTTCTTTTTCCTTTCTTTCTTTTTGTTTTTCTTTGTCTTTTTTCTAAGCCAGCAAGCTCGTTACTACTGTCGTGCTTTCTTATAATTTGTTAAACTGCCATATATATATACACATACATATAGAACAGAGAAAACACAATATAACACCGAGACGGTTTTAAACACCAGAGAGGGAGAAATAACAAGGAACGTAGGTAGGTAGGTATTTGTGTAGTGTCATTAGCTTCTACACCTTTCGTGAGGGGGCGGGGATGATACGGGTATTTTTTTTTTTTTTTTTTTTTTTTTTTTAAACACCAACGTTCGTAGATTTTTCACTCTGCATAAGGCAGAAGAAAAATATAATCGTTTACTATAAATCCTAAAAAGAACAGGTGCAGGAAACAAGATGGTAGGATAAAAGTAATAGGCCAACAACCAACAACACACCAACACCAACACCAACAAGCCTGAAGCCGCTCTCATAATATAGTATATACACTTATACCTATTCTCACAGTGGAAAATGTATAACTACAATTATTTTGATGGGTAAAAAAAATTGACAAAAAAACAAAAATGAAAATCCTTGGTGTTTCCCTTTCTTTCCTATTTACAATTTTTACATTTTTATGGAAAATTTTCTTGTCTATACGTCTATTATAAAAATGATTGCAAAAAAAAAAAAAAAAAAACATTTCCACCCTGCCCTTATAAGCAAAATATTCTCGCGTTTATATTATATTAAATATATACTATATATAGATATTATACGAACGTCGAGGAATTGATCGATGCTGACGTATTGGATTCAAAAGCGCAAATTCTCTTAGCTAAATAAAACAGAGAAAACCTTTTAACTAAGGAAAGAAAGGGGAGAATAGATATGTGGGGTAAACAATGGGGTTTGAAACCTCGTCGACACTATTGAGCTTGAAATTATTGTTCCGTTTCATAGGTTGCGGTTTTTTCGTTATTTTACCGGTTTTTTTGTTTTTTGGTGTTTTTTTTTTTTTTTTTTTTTTTTTTGTTTTCTTCGGAAATCGATAAATGTCGACGTTTCGCTCTCGCGGGATGAAAATTCGAAAGAAAGAAAGAAAGAAATAAAGAAAGAAAGGGAGCAAGGTTTCGCCTTTCCGGATAATATCTTAGTGGGTGAAACTACCAACTCGGATCGTCAATTTTTACGATAACTTTCTTCCCCAGTCGCTCGATTCAATTTCAAACGCACCGGAAACAGTATAGAATTTCCCGGAAAGACACAACTAACTGACTTCATACTTCAAAGACACATATTTTTCTTTAATAGAAAGTAGAAAGTATAGAAGAGGGGAAAACGGAATTCAGACCATCTACATTCCCACATTCAAATAATAAATGGATACAAATTTCAAATTTTCAGGAAATTCAGGAAATTCAAATTCTGCGATTATCAAAATTCCTAAATGAAAAATTTGAAATTTCTAGGCCTTATTCCTATCAGTATATATATAAGCAACAACTGTACCAAATTTCAAATTATTTTATCAATTTTTATCGGAGTTATACGAGAGAAAGAAAAAAAAGTAATTGGTTTGAAAAAAAAAAAAAAAAAAAAAAAAAAATTACATGTATTTTACATTTCAAATTTTCGGAATTTTCGGGGCACGTGTTAACGTTTAAATTAAGAGCTCAAATTTTGGAAAAATTTTGTTCCACATATTTACAAGGTATCCAGGGGGTGAGTGACATTCATTTCAAAATTCATCGAAATAAAGGCAACCAGCTAATAAATATATGCATGCATGCGTGACTATACATACGTAATATAGTCTCGAAGAAAATTAGTATTGTTTAGACAAACGAGGTTTATCCCCGCATAGCTATGTCATGAAAGAAGACAAACAGTCGAACAAACAGAGAAATGAATGAATGAATGAATGAATGAACGAAGGAAAGAAAGAAGGAAGGAAGGAACGAACAAACAAATAAATAAATAAATAAACAAACAAACGAGTAAGCAAGCAAACGGGGATAAGGGTGGTGACCGAAAACTAATGATGGATATGTTGCCTCGGCAAGCTAGATATTCCCTTAAAGCTTACCACGAATTTATTACAACTCCCTATCAAAGAGAATGATACAACAAAAAAAAAATTTCAGATACTTGAAATATTGAAGAAAAAAAAAGAAGGGAAACAATAAAAAAATAAATAAAAAAAAAAAAGAAGAAAGAAAGAAACGAAGAAAAATTCTTTACCCTAAGATTTGAAGAGCGGAAAACATTCCCGGCGCAGTAGTACGACAGTATGACTAGTCAGCCAACTCTCGAGGTCAGACATACGCTAGTGGAAAAGGCAGACAGAAATCAGACCTAAGAGATTCGGACGCCTCTGGGCCAGACTGCGTCAATAAATTTTCCTTTAGGGTGTTGGACAATTTGACCTCGAGAGAGAGAAAGAGAAAGAGTAAGAGAAAGAGACAGAGAGAGTCCTCGGTATTTTGTCCTTTCTCTGTAACGTTTTGCTATTTTTTACGACTCGTTTTCTCATCCATTATTTTTACTTTATCAGTTTGAGAAAATTACTTTTTATCATTCGAATGAATACCTACTCGCGTTTCCGCTATCATAGTATCAAGAAAAAAAAAAGATAAGATCAAAGAATTATCTCACGAATTACGAGACGAAAATAATCTCACATTCACAGGATCTCTCTCTTTCTCTTGAATTAAAGGCACGAAAAATTGACACGTTGTCCCTTTCGCCTAATTTTCCGAAAGGAAAAATTCGAATTCTTATTTTTCACTGCCAAACTGTATAGGGCGAGGGGGTAACCACTTCAAACTTGTGTGTCCCAACTATTTCATATTTCAAAATCATTTCATATGATTTCACAACCATATCATATCATTTCACAAGCATTACTTACCATTTCACAAGCATTTCATACCATTTCACAGGCATCTAATACCATTTCACAAGTATTTCATACCATTTCACAGGCATTTCATACCATTTCACAAGCATTTCATATCATTTCATACCATTTCACAAGCATTTCATACCATTTCACAAGTATTTCATATCACTTCACAGGCATTTCATACCATTTCACGAGCATTTCATACCATTTTACAAGTATTTCATATCATTTCAAAAGTATTTCCTACCATTTCACAAGCATTTCATACCATTTTACAAGTATTTCATATCATTTCAAAAGTATTTCCTACCATTTCACAAGCACTTCATACCATTTTACAAGTATTTCATATCATTTCAAAAGTATTTTCTACCATTTCACAAGCATTTCATACCATTTTACAAGTATTTCATATCATTTCAAAAGTATTTCCTACCATTTCACAAGTATTTCATACCATTTCACAGGCCCTTCGTACCATTTCAAAAGTATTTCCTACCACTTCACAAGTATTTCATACCATTTCACAGGCCCTTCATACCATTTCAAACAATTTTACAATAATTTCATAGCTAATACTGTCCCAACTATTTCACGAGTAATAACCCCCTCGGTACAGGGGGCAATCCGCGTAATTTCAGTATTTTTTATTTTTTTATTTTTCGTTCTAAGTTTTTTAGTGACTGAAGTGATGCGGAAAGCCTCCATTTTAAGTATATATTTGTTCTTATTTCAAAACAGTTCCTTTTTCTCTCTCTCTCGCTAGTTTTTATTTTTTTTTTTTTATTTTTTCTTGTTGGAATAATTTGAAAGGGTTTTTTCAGATTTAAAAAATCTGAGTAACAGCGCGGGGGAATCAAACGTAACACTGTGTCTTCACAGGTGGCTGAGTACAGCTGGTTTATAAATATTTCATCGCAAAAAGTGGCAGTGCAGTAGCTGTATAAGAGAATAGCGAAGAGAAGAGAAGAGAAGAGAAGGGAAGAGAAGGGAAGAGAAGAGAAGAGAAGAGTATAGCGTAGTGTTCAGTTCGTAGAATTTACTACGTCGGGTAAATTAATTAACCCGACCCCGTCGTAATCGCTGACCGTTAAGGTTAAAACTTTATACCGTTGATAATAAAATTCGACTTGGTTAACGTACGAGGTTTCAGACTAAAAGGTCTGTAACTGAAAACTGAAACCGCGTTATATAATCCACTGGCGCATTAGTTATGGGTGATAATAATAACCAAAGCAATCATAATTCACGATGAAAATACAATTATCAAAAATCAGCCTAGAAAGGATCCACAATGCAGTTTTTTTACATATTCCATGTTGTATTTTGTTCTAACTAAATCGTACAACTCATATCAAACTTTCGAATATGCGGTTGTTGGAAATTTGGTTGTTCCAATTATATTTTCATCCTGACTATAACTAAAACGGAAAACTGAAAATGAAAATAGCAACAAAAAAAAAAAAAAAAATCAAAAATCAAATTAATGAATGAATAGCACGTCCAGTTTTCATCTGTAAAAATGTACTACTACCTGTACCTACAGATTCGAAGGAGTTATAACAAGTGAATTTGTGTCGTTGAAATTTAATTGAACGGTTCAAAATGAAAACCATTATCAAGTTTGGATCGAACTGGGTTTACAGATATGGTCTATATGCGGGGGTGGGGGTGGGGGGTGAAAATAACCAGGCAATTTGAAAAATATGAGTTATCGATTTGTTCGAAGTATACTGCACTCATAATGCTTGTATACCTCTGACTCTGCAGAGTGGAAACTCGAAACGACTTTAACCATCCTTGGTTTTCTATATGGTATACCTACTACTATACTAGTATAAGGGATGAAAATAATTTCGTATATATGTCGTAGTATATATAAAACGCGAAGAGTATAAAAACAGTCCGGGGTTATCATCTTCGATTGTTCAAATTGAACAGCTCGTGAGTATTGCGATTGAATTTTCTATTTTATATCGCTATCTATAATAAGCTGCGCCATAACCGCATCCCCGATTGATATTTTTTCAAATTTGAGAAATTACTCCCATAGCTTTTTTATAAGGGGACCAGTATAGCGACTTTTCGAAAAATTATCATAGTCCGAAATAAATTTATTTCATAACCAAAGTTCATTTCACATCAAAATATTTTTCTTTTTCAAAATCATGTGTCGTAAGGATTTTAGAGCACCGTTGAACCGATTCAGGTCATCTTGGATTCATTTTCTTCAGAAAACAAATCCTCATCAGGTGAATGCAGGAATTTTGAAAATTTTTCGTTTTGGCCAAGTTATTTAAGAAATGAGTGATAATAATTTTTGCAAATTTGGTAAATTGATCATAACTTATGACGTAATTTTTTATTTTCAAATTCCTACATTCACATGATGAGGATTTGTTTTCTGAAGAAAATGAATCCAAGATGACCTGAATCGGTCAAACGGTGCTCTGAAATCCTTACGACACATGATTTTGAAAAAGAAAAATATTTTGATGTGAAATGAACTTTGGTTATGAAATAAATTGATTTCGGACTATGATAATTCCTCGAAAAGTCACTGTACTGGTCCCCTTAAATTGATCTTTATATTAATTAATGAAACGATTGATGTAGAACGCTATTCGAGTGAATAAAATTTATCATTAACCGGTTCACTGGTAAGGGCACATATATGTGCAAAAAGAAAAAGTGCCACAACTGGTAATGGCACATATATGTGCAACGTGGATATCTCTGTCAGTTTTGAACGGATTCGCATCAAACTTGATGTTCCTACGTTTTTTGGGCTTCATGGTGAATACGAAATTATTTCCTTTCACCAGTTTTGGCACAAAACGTTTATTTCGGGTCCACCAGTGAACCGGTTAAATTACCTTGTAGGTGGTAATTATAACGTTATTGGTTGGTTAATAATAATAAAAAAGAAAAAAAGAATGAAAAGAAAAAAAGAATCATAATTTCTTTCTTAACGGGAATGAGAATCCTCGAGATGTGTTTAAGCAAAGGAATTTAAGGTAGAGAGTTCGGGCTTGCTAGCTGGAACATTGCCATAAATTTCATTAGCTCGTAAAAAAGTGGGCACTCTCTCGTTTCTAAATTTAACTTTTGCTACATCTTGCAGAAGCAGAAAACAGCCGTGAAGAGAGATAGAGAAAGAGAGAGAGAGAGAGATGAAGAGATGAAGAGGAGAGCTGTTCCACCCCGGTAATTGTCCCGAAAATAACTAAACTTTTATTTAGCTGTCTTTTAATTTCTCATTTGGCAACCCACGCCGTTAACAGAACCGCCGGTATACCTAAGGTAGCTCTTTTACACTTATCGATTTTGCTCAGGCTCAAGCTACATTCTGTTACCCACCCGTTTCTCTCCTGCACCCTTAAACATCCCCAACTTCTTCTTCTTCTTCTTCTTCTTCTTCTTCTGTCTTCTTCTTCTCCCTATTTCTCTTCACTTCTCTTCTCTTCTCCCTTTCACCGAAGGGGGATGAGTACTGTTTCGGAGCTACCTTGTAAACTTTGTCTAATTATTGCTAATTTCTGCCGCCATCGCGTCATTTATTACCCTAAAGCTTGTCAGCAATTTGTTTAAGCGATTTCTTCACTACCCCTGTACCAAGTAAATATATATATTATATATCTTATATAAACTAACGAATTACTTGGCCCTGTCTCCTCCCGCACATTTTTTTGAGTAACAATTTTCGAAAAAAAAAAAAAAAAAAAAAAAAAAAAATGAAAAAAAGTACGTATCTGCGTAGTTACTTAATAACTGAATGATCTCGAGGGATTTCTCTACTGTATAATACCTATAGGTATATCGCAAAATCTCTCTGAGCGCAGATAATATGGTAAATCATGGTTTCCGGCGTATCCCGCATGTGTATTTCAGTGTTTCCGTTTTCATTAGAGCTAAACTGTGGCCATCGAAGCGATGCGATATCACTACCGGAGGTATGAACGCAGGCTCTCTCGCTAAATGGTAATTAAAATTAAAAATAATCGAGGTAAAAGTCGAATATTTAATCGGCTGTTATAGTACGTTGGGTTAACGTTACGTTTCGTTACGTTACATTACGTTTCGAGTATATAGGGTCGATATATTCACCCGTATACACAGAATCTGCTGAGTTAGCATCACGTACTAGAAAACCGTTCCACAGTCTCTGCAGCATTCAGTGACCGAATCTAACATTTCGATCGAATCTTATTCGAACGTCTTTCGGTACTGTGTCGTGCATTTAAATCACATCATCTGGACGCCAATCCCGAGCAAACCAACGGATATATATACTCAGCATCAGGAAAAGCTCGAATATCGTAATCTAGGAGTTCGCAGATAACCAAACGTGACATTCAAACTCACAGTCAAATCATAGAAAAATATTTAAACCCACTAGGGTAGTTCCACTATAGCTGGTGAAACATGTTATGCAAGATATCCTATTCGTTAATTAATAATTAATAACCGGTAATAATCCCATAAGATATGAAACTATAACCAAACGCTCCGATACCTCCTCAGGCTCCAAGAATCGCACTGTACACATACCCTGCAGATTGAGATACTAGACTAATTAAGGATAATTAGATACTGGTATTATGAAGGGGTAACCAGCCGGTCATTCCGTGAGGATACTTTGGTGCCTAAATGATCATCCGATACGACAAACGTACGAGGGTGACAATCGAATTGCACCCTAGGGCCTTAATCTTCGGCCAGGTCCTTACGGTTATACGGATACCCCCTGGATACGTGACCTTTCCACGGATATGTTGTCAAACCGCCTAGTTCACGTGGGACCAGGTATAGGTAACTGTCACAGTAACAAAAACCACTGCAAAGATATACCTAATCAGAGATTCGACATATTATAGTATCAATCACACTCAGAAAAAGGTCTTGTTGACACAACCAAAATTTTGGTTATTTTATGCACAATCACATTTTTTGTTCAGTAAACCAAAAATTTTGTTGGAATAACCAAAATTTTGGTTGTCCCAACAAAATTTGGTTTTCCCAACAAAATTTTGGTTATCCGAACGAAATTTTTGATTGACTGAACAAAAAATGTGATTGTGCATATAATAACCAAATTTTGGTTGTGTCAACAAGACCTTTTTCTGAGTGTGCAGTAGGTATATATCGGCTTTTTAAAATCGTAAGAAAATTGAACACTGGATCAATTTTTTCAACCATCTCAATAGAGTATAAGGAAGAGATTCAACCACTACTGTGCAGAGTCTGGGATCACGTGCTGCTTATCTCCCTTAGAGAGATGATCTTGGTCCTTGTGCCTTGTGCCTTGTGCCTTGTGGCTGGTCGGACTGTAAAGGGCTGGAGATATCAAGAGCATTCATCAAGGATATCTGGGCGCGACTTGAGGCCAGATACACCTTTGATAAGAGATGGGGTGTGGGTGGGGGGTGGGTTTGGGGTGGGGGAATATCCTTTAGCGTTAGCCCTGAGCGCCTGGGAACAACAATAAAGTTATATTGATTACTAGGACGTGGGTGTTTAGCTGTCATCCATTTCTCCGTAGTATATAACGATTTTGTATATATACATACCTATGATATTAATTTAACGTTAGATCATGGGATTGTTATCACCGTATATCAAAGGCGTAGATCAGAAGTGGGTTTTCGAACCATTACAAGGCACGAGTGTTTCCACGCTATATAGGTACTACATCTACTCTCTGTTTCTTCATCATTTACAGCTTTAGGATTAAACAATGGGTGAAGGTAATATCCCCCCACCACCCCACCACCCACCACCCTACCCTACCCTACCCTACGCCATCATATGCCTATAGCTATAATCCTTCTAGGCCTCGATACACAATTCCGAGTCGTGTGTATATATACATACATACACAGTACACACACCCTGTGTTTCTAGTCTCGAACCATTTAGGGTGGTAAACGGGACACGGCTTGATTGCAGACAATTACTTTTCGCCAACGGGGCAATCTTCATCCACGCTTTCGACCTGGGTATTACATACACGTATGTATAGTATATACACGTATGAACGTGCAACAACAGCTAGAGGTACCAAAAGCTACACCAAAACCCACCCCCTCACCCCCCACCGCCGGTAATTTTGTCACGTTTGAATTTTACGGGAGTGTTATATCCTCGTCAGTTTTCCTCCTCGAACTGGAGAAAAACCACTTTTTTTGTTTTTTTTTTTTTTTTTCGTTCCTTGGTTAGATTTTGTACGACACCTGCAAGTGCGTAAAGTATACCATCGGTTTTTGTGAATTATCCGAAGGAGATTCCACTTCACTGTATATGAGAGAAATTTGAACGTGGAAAGTGTCCGATGCTTGGGCTATCACCTACTACCTTATACCTAACTCGAGAATTCAAATATCTGACAATCATCCTCGGAGTGGAGATAGGTACGTGTCCTTCTGGTAATAATAAATAAAGGGAATCACTCCTTGCCTTGGCGAGATGGTCAGGTTGGTAGGTACCTACTGGTCGAGCTTTTAGGCAGTTCGAAGGACCACTGAGCGCGTGTTGATGGATCGTACGTGATGGTGGCAGACCAGTCTCCCGTACCACGAAGAGTCATAAATTTTCATCGACTTTCGATGCGCGGCCGACCGCCTCTGACAGGGGATAGACCCGGCAAGAACGGTTCGAGGATCGCCACGTACCGTATACTCGAAACGTTCATCATCGTCGGTCGTCAAACGAAAAGTAAGGCTTTCTCTGCACATAGAGCGCAGCACATCACAGCACCACCATGTATGAGAAGAATTTCTCCGACACCGCGGTTTTTGAACAAAATTTTAAAAATACGTAACTCGAAATTTGCGCATGCACCCAGGAAAAGGTCTTGTTGGCACAACCAAAATTTTGTTATTATACGGTCAAAGACATTTTTTTGTTCAGTCAACCAAAATTTTGTTGGGCCAACCAAAATTTTGTTGGGCTAACCAAAATTTTTACTGATACTACTAAATTTCTTGTTAGCAGAACAAAATTTTGGTTGACTGAACAAAAAAATTTCTTTGACCGTATAATAACGAAATTTTGGTTGTTTCAACAAGACCTTTTTCTCAGTGTGTATTCATGAATTCAGTGCGTTGCATCGAAAGATTTTTTTCCCATTCAAATGTCCTGATGGCTGCACAGAACGAAATTTTTTGGGTTTTTGAAATTCTGAATTTAAACCCGTTCCATTTCGGCCGATGTATAAATTGATTTATTTTATCGATAGTGTGTGGAGGTGTGACGAAGACCGGTGCCTGGCGTCGATGCAGGTGGTTTTACTGGTATATACATGAAGGGTGACCTGAAAGATTATGAATAAATTAAAATTAAAAACCTGGTAACAATTTGCCTGCAATTTTCGTACCGGTGTTGCCGACTCGGGGGAATATAAACCGTAGTCGGATCGATCCCGGGGTGGCAAAGCGCTAGGTGGAAAACTATATTAACCAGAAAAAGCGCGGGTGCAATAACCAGAACGAAGCCGGCTTGTCATATTCAGCAATTTTTTTTTTCATTCCACGTATTCACCTACCTTCATACCTTCGTACCTATACCTACCTACCTTCCTTCGTATCAACCTATATATATACAGTACGGATTTTCTCATTCGCATGCGAATTTTAGTGCCTCTAAATATTGCCACCGCAGCAGCATTCTCATGCGCTTATATATATATATATATATAGATTGAACGAGCATACCACCATATGATTGATGAACGTTGTGCCCTTCCCCACTTCACCGATTGTTCATCCAATAAAATACTACACCGTTATTAACAAAGATCAATAACTTGTGCAGTGATACATTTTTTTTTTTTTTTTTCTTAAAATTTTCAATCGACGATTACGTGACGTGTAGACCTTTTTTTTTCGCAATTCATCGACTGCAGATTTTTGTTCATAAATTGTTACCTAATATCACCCGAAATTATTACTTACCGAGAAATAATAATTATGCACGCCGATTTTCATCTTTTAGACGTTTGAGATCCCGGAAACCAAAATATTGTCCGATTTTTGCACTGGAAAATCTGCTGGTGGTACTTTCTGCACTAGTACGAAAGGGAGAATCTATAGTGGACAGAAACGTCGCTCAAAGAATTATCACGATTCTGTTTAATATTTATGAAATTTTCGCAACTCTTTCATAAGCAGAGCTGTTATTCATCAGCAAAGAAATTTCCGGTTATATGATTGTCAGGCGAAATTATGAGCGGGAATTTCGTAAGGGAATTCTGATTTTTCCACCCCCCCCCCCCCCCCCCCCCCCCCCCCCCCAGCAAAAAGAAGGAACGGAGGAAATCCTAGCTGCAAGCGGTAATGTGATCCTTGAGTATAATCACGGAAAGCTCGCATTTCACGGAACAGAATGATATGTAGATACTCGTGCACAGACAATGATATGATGTTACCATTTATGTTAGATACAAATATTAGTGTGTTCCCTAATTTGATCATTTCTTTTTTTTTTTAAGTTTAATTTTCGGAGCAATAGCGCACTGAATAAAAATAAAAAATAAATTATTTCTCATTTCCAAATCGCGATGGATAAAATTTCGTCGTTTAGAGTCGTGTTTCGAATTCAAAGAAATTATGATGCGATAGGAAGTCGAAAATAACTCCAAAAGTACCAAAAATCGTGTGTCTTATTTGAATCGTAAAGTTCAAAGGCTTTGAACTTTTTGGGGGCAGTACTTAGAATTGAGATAGTGACTTGAGATTTTGACTACGTTCTTTTGTGTATATTTGAAGACGTTCTGACCCATGAGAGCATCAGAATTCAAATATGAGAAAATTAAGGACCACCCCTAATGTAAATGTATAAAGGTTTGCTTTCGCAGCTATACCCTTGCGTCATAGATAAGCCTTTCTGTCACAAGAGGCGTAAGAGGCGTAGGAGGCGTAGGAGGTGTTATAAAACCCCTTTTTGCTTGAATCGTGGCATTAATATCATCGTCGCGAAGTCCCGCACCCTAGCGCGATATACAAAACCAGTTGACCAGGATTTTGGTAAAGGTCTAGAGGGATTCGTATAGGACCCGAGAGCAGTCGACCAGCCTGACGGAAGCCATGTTTTATTCAACCCGTCAGAAACTAATTCGCATGAGTGAGAGAGAAGGATAAAAATAGAGACAAAGATAGATAGAGAGAGAGAGAGAGAGAGGGAAGGTAGGTTAAAACGAGAGAAATGTTTGCCGCAATATCGTTCGGTGGAACGTTTACACGTGTGTTGCCAGATACAAACTATAATATAGAGAGAAAATTTCACAGTTTTTCACAGAATTGTTTTTCCAGGATTCCATAGGTAAATATATATGCCACTTTGTTATAAAAGTCATTTAGTTCACCGATGCTTTTTTCCTTCTATTTCGTTTTTTTTTTTTTTTTTTTTCCAATTTATTTTCTCTATTTTTTCTCCATTCAACAAGCTAACTTTTTCCAGTTCATGGGTCGTCGTCGTAGTGGTTGTGGTCGTCGTCGTTGCAAAACTGCACAGTTCAATCCTGGAAAAAACTAACGGGTCTTTAGGGGTTCGTTAAATGACTCGCAAGGGAGTGCAACACTACTGGATTGTTCCTCTCTTATCGTTTAACTCCAGTACCTCTACCAACCCTATATACCCTATCCTGTCTACCATTGCTAGATATACGTGGCACCGATTCAACCACCTAGGGATAAAGTTCGACAATACGTTGTAAATTTATAAAAATCTACTACTATCAATCCCCACATATATACGTATAGTATATAGTGTATAAATCGACTCGCGAAAGAAACTTGAAAAAGATTTTGAAACAAAATTCTAGAGCTTCGCAAAAAGAATATTTGTATTGGATTATCTACTTGCACACGAATCCATGAAATCTGGTACTGGAAACGATTTTCGAATCGAGTAGGTATGTGAAAAATGTCGATTGTCAGTCAAACATTGGTGAGGTTCAATTCACTTTTGATTAGAAGCATTGCAGTGCGTTTTTTCAACCCCATCATATCTGGACGTAAAATTTTGTGAATTTCAGTATTTTTTTTTTTTTTTTGTTTTATCCATTCATGTTTTAGAAATAATTCATCAAGTTTTTTCGCCGGATTCATCGAAATAACAAAAAATTGGCAACAGAAAAGTGATTTTTCAACACGCCGTGCATAAAATTCAACTTAACGCACGTTGTGTTGAAAAATAAAGTCTGATACAAGTGCGAAAGATGATTTTCGACTTGTGTGATTGTCACCCTTGCTTCACTAGGACGAAAAATTTCACACTCGTCCGAGAATCAACACTTTCGCACTAGTATCGAAAAGTAAAATAATTACAACCATAAGAGAATAAAAGTAATGAAGAAATAAATTTGCAAGTTTGTTGCAGATTCTGTAACTAAACAAAAAAGAAAAAAAAAAAAATAGTGCATACATTTTTTCCACTCGTGATTTCCTTTTTTTTTTTTTCTTCTTTTACTTTTTTATCGTTAGTTCAAAGTAGAGAGAGAAAAAAAAATTGAGTGGTCCCTCACTACGGCGTGAAAGATTACACGGATTTAATGACGAGCCATTACGTGGACCGTTAATTGTGTCACAGTCGAGTCGTTCGGTTGAATTTTAGCGAAAAGTTTTCTAGCTTTAGTAATATGAAGAAAAAACAAAAAAAAAAAAACAAAAAACCAAAAAAAAACCAAAAAGGTCAGAAATTTAGATTCGAAACTGGTGTTTTATACGTCCCCCGGGTTAGAATTTGGTATTGATTTTACTCTCAGGGAAGGTATAGTATAGTATAGTAGTAGTTGTCCTAGATTCTTAACCATCAGCTATAGCAACCCTAATCCACTGGCTAGACCTCATGATCATGTTCAGCGAGTTCAGTTCCTGCCTGCTTTCGCTTAGTACAACACAGAACCAGATATGATGAATTTCTTGCAGGCTCTTTAGATTTTGAATATCTTGAAGATATTCAAACGAGGTGAATTTCTACGAGTAGGTATAGGTACAATATGTCAGTTTATATGAGAGATGGAATTCTGACAGTTTCAGTTTTCATCTCATCCTGCACATTCAAGCTTCTCCGCGGACTCTCTTGTAGGTACGCGTGCAACGGCAACTTCAAATGCAACTGCACAAATGCAACTGGAACTGGAACTGGAACTGGAACTGCAACGTGAACCCAAGAGACAATAGGTTCTGTATGACAATGTGTTCCATCAATGAGAACTCCCGCTTCCGCATATCCTGCACCGACACATTCAAGATTTTCTCTGTTTTTGTTTAGCTTCATTTCACGCGAAATTGCGAAGCGAGTATAGGGGTCCAGCTATTCTAAACGTCATTTACAGCTGGCCGAATTAATATTTGGTAAAAAATTATGCTAGGTGTTTTCTTTCCGGTGAATTTACACGTTTTTTTATTTTTTTTTATTTTTTTTTAATTTAAAAATAATTTTTTTTCTCCCCTCTATACATTTCGTTCTCTCGTGATTTTTGATCGCTTAAAACATCTGCTACGAAAACACTCAGACTCACAGGTGCAATCAGCATTCTTTGTTTCTAATTAACGAACCAGTTACCAGATTCCCGGGGTTAAACCTCGACAAAAGAGAGAGAGAGAGAGAGAGAGAGAGAAAGAGAAAGAGAAGGATAGAATAACGGAGAAATATGAAATTGTAAAACCGAGCATGATAAATCCGGTGAATGAGACTGAGACACGCAACATATTCGTTAGTTGCTTCACAATGGAAAATAATGAATACAAATTAGCGAAACGTTTGTTACGGTTGGGAGCTGGCATAATGCTCACGACTTCTTGCACGAAGGAATGCTATAAAAGAAAAGAGATTACCTCGTATGTACGAGGAAATCACCAAATTTTGTAACTATTTATTTTAATATCTTTATCATTTCTTACTTTCTTTCTTTCATTCATTCATTCGTAGAAATTTACCTGCGGGCTGTGGCTAAGGGTGAACGAAATTAATCAGTGACTTTATTCCGCCAGTTAACTTGGATGAACGAATTGAAATCGTTTTCATTAATCAACGAGCAATCTTTAATTAACTCCTTAAATGAAACCCGAGCTTTGTTCGCGGTCGAAAACTTCTCGTCCTAATTATCAACCTTCTTAAACCACCCCTTCGCTTCAGGGTCTCGCTACTTCCTCGAGGTAACGTCTTGACTGACACGTGTCAAATCTTCGATAACCAATCAACATCCCTGCACAGTCAAGTTTCTAGCCTCTATTCATCGATTTTCACCTATAATAAACTCGGTGACAGCGGTGGGATGGATAGATAAAGAAGTGAATTGAGTTCGGATGAGATAAGAAAAATATTCACCTTATTTTATTTTATTTTATTTTATTTTACACGAATTATTAGTTCATCTCTCTCATATTGCATCATCGTGTCTCGTGAACAACCATCCACGCACGTTCCTACGCGGTTCCAAAGGGAAACGAACCGAAATACAGCCCACTCTCTAGCTAGCAACGTTAGTGTCTGTGCACGTGGCCTACCGTGCATACAAATATCTTTGACTTTACTAGAACCAGGTTCCTCTTCCTCGTCAAGGATCACGATTCAAGCTCACTCGGATCCGCCTGAATGGCCCGGAACAAATCCCCCAAGGACTTTTGACGAGCGGCTGTCATTAACGCGCTGCCACGTTTACCTGCGGAACTGAGGAAGAACACTCACATGCACGTGATATTATTACGCCAGGTTAATTTCACCAGGGTTTGATGTTGCTCTTCGACACCGAGTCTTTTTACACATCTAAACGGATCTAATCATTTTTCAACTTAGTTTAGAACCGAGTGGAACACCACGTTTTCATACCACGATGTGGAAGACCTCCTACCAACTCACACCTTGTGCACCTCGAAATACCACCAGCTAGCGAACCTTATCGCAGGCTACAGGAATTCCTCAGCAGAAATATCCTGCTGTAGGGTGAAGGAGAAAAAAATGCTTCCTTTGGCACGTGCATGGCAGACAGGGTAAACTTGTTTAGTTCAAACGATACCCTGTGGCCACTTTTATCTTTCGTTACAGTCAATTTGGTAGTGGGGTTTAATCCAACGCAAAATCCTAAACGAAATCCTTTATTCAACCGTACAGTGTGGTGAGCCGCTATTACGGGACCTAGAAAAGCCTGGAAGGACCCAAAAGGATTCCCATGCCATCAGAGTGAGGGGCGTTCTTTCAGCTATCGGGAAATTTCGAATTAGTATATATTAGGGTGGTTCAAAAAATACCTAGTTTCTCAGATGTTGCTGCTCATTCGTGAATATGTTGTTTGTGATTTTGAAAAATTATTCCATTTTTTTAAGCTCTATAGGACAATGTTTACTACTGCCTCAGTGAAGTTGAAATTTCGAAATTTTGCCATTTTTGGCAATTTCAAAGTTCTCAGATCAAAGTCCTCATCTGGCTACCTCTAGGTTCTCATTCAATGAGGATGTTAGTTCAAGATGAGACTCGTACGATGATATTTAGTACTGTTTCAGAGACATTAAAGATTTTTCACTATTTGGGGGTTTTCTTAGAGATTGGATCGCCAGGTGTTGCTCATGAGACAGTCTTTTCTTACCATTTTTAGGAAGAAGTACACCAAGTTTGCAGTCTGTGGGACCATTTTTACTACTGCCTCATGTTGCTAATTTTACTTGAAGTAAAGTCGCCCTGAATGAGGCAGTAGTAAAAATGGTCCCGCAGACTGCAAACTGCTTGGATTTCTTCCTTACATTGGTAAGATGAAACTGTCTCATGAGCAGCACCTGGCGATCGAATCTCCGAAAAAACGCAAAATATTGAAAAAAACTCCAATGTCTCCAAGGCAGTACTAGAAATATTATCGTACAAGTCTCATCTTGAACCAACATGCTCATTGAATGAGAATCTCGAGGTAGCCAGATGAGCGCTTTGATCTGAGAACTTTGAAATTGCCAAAAATGGCAAAATTTCGAAATTTCAACTTCACTGAGGCAGTAGTAAATATTGTCCCATCGAGCTGAAAAAAAATGGAATAATTTTTAAAAATCACAAACAACATATTCACGGATGAGCAGCAACATCTGAGAAATTAGGTCTTTTTTGAACCACCCTAGTATATATATATATATATGCGATTCAGTGCTGTATAAGGAAGCGGGACCCGGGGTCAAGGACCTTTCTCGGTGATGTGATATTTCGATCCTGATTTAGGAGCATAATATACTATTTTCTTTATTTATGGGAATAAGGATGTGTTTCGGTAGTGACCAACGCAACGCGGTGACAGCCAACCCTTATGTCACCAGCCCGTTTTCAAATCCCATTTAAATCGCATTAGGCTGATCTTGACGTATTGGTCTCTGAGCCGAAACGAATTACCTGTTTCCTAGCCGGTATTAGGTTATTCATGAACCAATAACATGCAATCCAAACTTGATGCCGTTGGTAACCAAAGTATTCCCTCGATTCGATTCCATACGATTCCATCCGATTCGATTCCATTCGATTCGATTTCTCGTGGTTCAATCTGCCCGCTATACCTTGCTGCCGGTTAAAATAGACCATCTTCAATTACACCCGATGCTATAGGATTAGATCGACGTCAACGCGGTTAAGTTCACGATTTTATTTCCAAATCAACTATAATGTATCATCAAATCAGAATATCAGAATATCAGAATATCAAAGTTCAAATCTAATTTTAAATTTAAGATTATACGAATGAAAAATTTTCTTCTCATTCATTTTCTTCCTGCAGATATGAGTTTTCTTTGTTTGTTTTTTTTTTTTGTTTTTTTTCTAAAAAAAAAAAAAAGAACGCGAAACCCGAGTGTTGAATGCAACGGGCGTCGTCGCCGACGAGACGCCATACCGTTGTACCGTCGCGTCGTTTACTCAGATACTCGTCACGTCCTTCATTTTCTGACGGGGATGCATCTTTATTTTTCATATTCAACCTTATTTTTATTTTATTTTTTTTCTTCATTTTCATTTTTTTTTTTTTTCTTACCTATACACCCACCCTTCGCCTTACCGCGCGCCACGCCACGATTTCTTATATTCCTACAAGGCAAAAGATATTTTCATTTTATTTTCCACGTCCCTGTCCTATCAGCTTTTCTGTGCTCTGGTTTATCTCATTTCATCCGTCACTTTCCTCTCAAGGATTTTAAAACTTGGAGTAAGAAAAAAATAAAATAAATAAATTTCCAACTCTCTTCTTATACAGCTGACAATATTCATCTGAATTATTATTATTATTATTATTATTATTATTATTATTATTATTATTATTATTATTATTATTATTATTATTATTATTATAAATATAAATATAACTCTAACGATCATAATACCCCTTCGAATATTTATAATTCCACGAAAGTATAATTAGCAGGATTACCGAATTCCGAGAAATTATTCTGTCTTACTGTTATTATTATTATTATTATTATTATTATTATTTATATACCGCGAGGATCAATGTTTTTCGTTGACTGAAATAATTTATTATATTTGGAAACGTTTTGGAATCTGTTCGATGAAATACAAAAAAAAAAAAAAAAAAAAAATTAAGTAAACCTCTTCACCTTCGTCGGCTTCAAGATTCTGCAGGTAAAACTAATTGATACTTAACTCTCCCCCTCGACTCCTAAGAAAGAAGAGGAAGAAGAAGAAGAAGAAGAAGAAGAAGAAGAAGAAGAAGAAGAAGAAAAATGATCGAGAATTATTTTTCAACTCGAGGAAGTAGTAGAAAATCAGCGACAATTATTACATGAGGACGAGAAAAAAAAAAAAAAAAAAAAAATTTAACCATGGTTCAGAGTTTTCCTTGTTTTTTTTTTTTTTCTTTTTTGTTTTTTTTCAACTTCTTGTCTCTTGTTGTGGCAATTATTATTATTCTCAGTTAATATAATCAAAAGATGTCTTTTGGTCTTGAAGTTTTTTTTTTTTTTTTTCTTCTTTTTTTCTTTCTGACTTTTTTTTTTTTGCTTTTGTTTGATTTGATGATTTCTTTCTTCTTTTTTTTTATTTCTATATACGTATGTCTCTCTCTCTCTCTCTCTCTCTCTCTCTTTTTCCAAACTATATTATAACGAAATTCTTTTCAACGACCTGCACCTCGGGAAAAAAAAAAACTTTGGAGAACGGGAGAACGGGATTTTTGCGAAAAACTGTAATCGACGTATGAGAATTGAATTTTCCACTCTATACACATAAGTATTTATCCGGATGTATATAATAATGAGAAAAAAAAACGTACGAGATGTGCTAAAATTTTCAGAGATAATTGAGCTAGTTTTTTTTTTTTTTTTTTTTTTTTTTTTTTTTTCTACAACGCGGAATATACTACCTACGTGGTGAAAATATGTGAGAAATGGAAAAAAAAAAAAAAAAAAAAATAGAAAACAATCTAATAAAATAGAATACATATAAAAATAATAAATATACACGATGTCGATAACGATATAGTCAGGGATTTGCTCATTGATTTTTCTGTTCAAGTTCTGTTCCAGTGGCATCACGCGGTTCGTTCGTATATCTATCTACTTGGTTTGTAAGCACAAAAATCAAGAACCTTCTCGAGTATGTAGATATGACTTATGAGCCACGAGAGTTGCGATAATTATTAAAATACTTTTATACGAATCCGATTATACATTAGATGCGTCCGTTAATCATATGGGTATGCGGGAAATCGCATGCGAAAAATAAAATTCGCGATTATGAGAGAAGAAGAAGAAGAAGAAGAAGAAGAAGAAGAAGAAGAAGAAAAAGTAAGCAGAAAAACGAAAATAGAATATGATGTGATAAGAGGTAAAAAAAAAAAACAAGACGTATTTAAAAAAAGAAGAAGAAAAAAAAAAACGGAAAAAATGGAAAAAGATAGAAAGAATGAAGAGCGAGTGAAAAAAAAAAGAAAGAAAGAAAGTAAAAAAAAAAAAAAAAAATCACAAGAGTTAGTACAAAAAGCAAGGGGAACAAAAGACTTTCGCCCAGCATTGAAGCGTCGAGTCTCTGGGAAGTTGTCTTCAATCTGGAGCAACGCTTTTTTACTCTCCGGGAAATTAAAGCTTCGACTTGCTCGTTTTACCTCGCGCGTTTGATTATATTCCTAGAAAGACGTAGAGATATTCACGTCCTTTATATTACTCTATTTTCCATCTGTGCTATGAGATGGGAGAAAGTAAAAGAGACAAAGAAAAAAATAAAAATAAAAACGGAAAAACTGAATAACGAAGAGAATTTTCTCTGTCAATGATTTATATTTCAATTCGAAAAACGATTTTCTATTTTCTGAGGAAAATCCTTATACTATATTCTTCCGTACTTTTCGTTTTTCCATTTTTCTTTCTCTCTTCTTTGTTTTTTTTTTTTTTTTTTTTTTTTTTCTATGTATTTTAGTATATATTAGGACTGTGCGATTAATCGATTAATCGAGGTGATCGATTAATTGATTTTCCGATTAATCGATTAATCGAGTTTAATCGAGATTAATCAATTAATTGTTTTCCCGATTAATCGATTAATCGACAGTTTCGATTAACCGTTCTTCCGATTAATCGATTAATCGACGTTTTCAATTAATTGTTTTTCTCGATTAATCGACTAATCGACGTTTTCAATTAATTGTTTTTCTCGATTAATCGATTAATCGACGTTTTCAATTAATTGTTTTTCTCGATTAATCGATTAATCGGAAAAACGGTTAATCGAAACTGTCGATTAATCGATTAATCGGGAAAACAATTAATTGTTTTTTCGATTACTCGATTAATCGATCAATCGCACAGCCCTAGTATATATAAAGCAGTACCAGGAGCCACGTACACTCAGAAAAAGGTCTTGTTGACACAACCAAAATTTGCGTTATTATATGGACAATCACATTTTTTGTTCAGTCAACCAAAAATTTTGTTGGAATAGCCAAAATTTTGGGTGTCCCAACAAAATTTTGGTTTTCCCAACAAAATTTTAGTTATCCGAACGAAATTTTTGGTTGACTGAACAGAAAATTTGATTGACTGAACAAAAAATGTGATTGTGCATATATAATAACCAAATTTTGGTTGTGTCAACAAGACCTTTTTCTGAGTGTATATACCGCACGTTGGAGTAAAACCCTCTAACATTTGGATAACTCAAGTCAGGTTGGTTGTCATCCGGCAAGAGAACCCGGCAGGATTGTTTCCAGGATGTAACGACCCAAAGAGAGTAATTGCGCTAGCCTGGTTTCCTCGGTACCTTTGGATACTGGATAGGGGAGGGTATGGGGTAGATCGCGTACCCGTACCCGTACGTACGGTGTCCGATTCAGCGTGCCAAAAACCCATTCGTATATTATGACCACGACGGTGTTAAACCTTAGATTGATAGATTTTCGAATGTATGCATTATTTGACAATGTCGACAAATTATCTCAAATATCTAAGCCTTTGCTTCGATGCGAAGGTAAAAAATAATCCAGAAAAAAAAATTTCTGGGGGGTGTTTCGTCGGCGGAAATTACTACCGTCACAAATCTGGGAGGCAATGTTCAGTGTGGGTATCGTTTAATCGTTATTACGCCCTAACGCTTTTCTGATCGATTAATAGTCTGGCAGTATCGATGATACGGATTAACAAACCCGAACTAACGAACGAATCTGTTTAGGGTATAGCCGCGGATGGCTATATGTATGTATAAAGCCGACAAAAGTTCGGTGGTTACCATCCACCGACATCCACTTAGTCTGGCTGAAAGCTGCAGTTTAATTGATTGGTAAATCGGAAAGATGGGTGGTTGCGATACGACTTGCTGCTACTGCTGCTGCAGGTACCTACCTACGTGAAACTTTAAGAGTTAAACCGAGGGATTTGTGTCTCTCGATTATCCGATCTCTATAAGCCAAACCATAAAGAACCAGTGCACAGTGTATATATACCGAGAATATTTCGTGAGACTACACGATCCCATTCTACCTATAGCAAAACCGACACAGGCGCCTGAAGGGATGAAGGGGATTGTGTAGTCTCACGAAATATTCTCGGTATATGCACTGTTCGTATATGTATAGATCAGATGAGAGAGAGAGAGGGTTTAAAGTTATGAACTGCTATGGAAAATGACAATCTGATATCCTTGGTGAATTTCATTGTATCAGTAATCAGGATCTGCTCAGGATAACTGACCATGACTTGCAGCAGGACTATATCTCTATCATGAGAACGTACTTGTTTCATACCGAGAGCCAATAACAAACCGAGCTATCTGATCCTGGCACGACACCTACCCTTGGCACGTAGCCACTTATACTGATCTGACGTAATTATTTTCCACGTTGCAGTAGTTATAACGTCATCGTAATCGTAAACTGTGCTTCATTATTTATATTTATATTATTTCTTTTCTTTTTATTTATATATTTTTTATTGTTTTATTGTTTTCTAAAAATCTCTTGACCGAGAATAGAAGGAGAGTTTGTCAGAAGGCAATTTGAGGTTTTAAAAATCCCTCACGGTTCTCCTTATGGAGGATGGTCATTAAATGCCTCCTTCTGAAAGAGAAGAGAGCCCAGCTGGTAGTAAACAAGAGAGACTTTGTGCGGTATAGCTGAGAGAACGGTGTGGTGTGGTGTGGTGCGTTCATACTAATTGGGTGGAGGAGCATTATGGAGTATAACTAACACCAGACCGTCGAAAACCGGGTCAAGATTTCATAATGGGTCATTCGAAGAGAGAGAGAGAGAGAGAGAACCCCCTAGTAGAAACTTGACTTTCAAACGCGTCGCCGGCTCTCAAGCCATTTGGTTAATTCGAGTGGGTACTTCTTTGCTTTGCCATGGACCGTATATTATAACTTTGAACTGAACATACCCGGGTTATTGTGTTGAAATTTTCGCCCTCGTTGAACGTCTCGTCAATTTAACACCCGGCCATGAAAAAAAGAAAAAGAAAAAAAAACAACACCAACTTTGCAATTATTATCGTCGACGTATAGTATTATGATAATCGAACGAAAATAACTGTTCTATAATAAATTTGCACACTCAGAAAAAGGTCTTGGTGCCACAACCAAAATTTGGGTTATTATATATGGACAATCACATATTTTGTTCAGTCAACCAAAAATTTTGTTGGAATAGCCCAAAATTTTAGTTGTCCCAACAAAATTTGGTTTTACCGACAAAATGTTGGTTATCCCAACGAAATTTTGGATTGACTGAACACAAAATTTGGTTGTGTCAACAAGACCTTTTTGTGAGTGCAATTGAAATGCAATTGCAATTTACATTTCTTTTAAACGTCCGGCCAACATGATGGTAGCATTGAAATTTGAAGATGATCAAATTAAGAACCACCCTAAGCTACACATATATGACGTATACGTTGCTGCATAACATGTCGTCTTTCTTAGCCAAACAACGCCAACCCTGGGGGTAATAATTTAAAGTTTAACTTGCTCGGCGAAGAACGCCTAGCGTAATATTGCGAGATGGTGTAAATCATCTTCTACCCTTCTTACATGTGTCTCCTTTTCCACGCTGGTTTGTGCAAGGCTTGTGCTTGTATATATTACCTGTCACCTTATACGCGGGGTGTAACGCGCAGTGCGATGGTGTTGCCGTCTCGAAAATACTTCGAAACTCCAACCTAGCGTAAAAATTTTTCGCCTCATTTTGACTTGAAAATTATTTTCCCCCTCTCCCCCTTTACCCCCATTACCACGGCTACATTTCCCCTATATGTTCCTCCTGTATGCACAGATGTATGGTTACATCAGCTCATTAATATCGAACTCATGACTGAAGGCTAACCGCAATCCGAGGTGATTATTATCCTTCTCTTTGTTGTTTAACCATATAACGCCAGCCAGAAATTGTGGTTTTGGTGCAGTACCCACATGCATTGAAGACGAGACAGTGGCGGAATGGGATGTAAGAGAACTTTGTTCGAAAACTTAGCCGCCGGCATGGAAGCATCGCATCGCATCACATCGCATCGCATCGTATCGCGAAGCATCGCATGGATAGTAAGACGCAATACGGAAGGGTGAGAAATGGGAAGAACGAAGAGATAAGGCGAGAGAATCGAGGATGTTCCGCACACTGCAGATATAGGTAACCACGTATCCTGATACAGTCACAGGGTGTCGCATTGAAATATATTTTCATGAATATACACTCAGAAAAAAGTCTTGGTGACACAACCAAAATTTGGGTTATTATATGCACAATCACATTTTTTGTTCAGTCAACCAAAAATTTTGTTGGAATAGCCAAAATTTTGGTTGTCCCAACAAAATTTGGTTTTCCCAACAAAATTTTGGTTATCCCAACGAAATTTTTGATTGACTGAACAAAAAATTTGATTGACTGAACAAAAAATGTGATTGTACATATAATGACCAAATTTTGGTTGTTATTTTTCTGAGTGTACCTACTATATATAGGTACATGTGTGTGACCTAGCCGGCTAGATCCCGAGGGAATATACAGATGAATCTTTTCAGTAGTCTATAAAAATATGAATAGTATAGAAGATTATCCCCTCAACAGATAATCGCAATATCTGCGACCAAAATACCCATTACCAACTTCATCAGCGATAATTTTCACGGCGTTTAAATTTAGGGGCATTTCGTGGCCGGAAAGGGTAATTTTAGTGACCGTGAAAATTTGGGGATATCTTAGTCTAACGTCTTTTGGAAACACCCTTGTGATATACCTACCTGGTTATATAATCCATAACGTCAGAGCATGTACCTAGACTTGTGCTAGTAGACATTTATTGTAACGATGTGTGAGAAGGACGTGTGTAGGTACAGTGCCTTTGGCCTGATATGGGGGTGAATATAATATACATGCAGGATATATCTATCTTAGGTACTACACGAACAAACCTTCTACCTAACGCAATTCCCGTGCACGGAGTATGAATATCAAGGTAATTGAATACCAACACGAAAATTAAATTCCCATAGGATTTTTTTTCTTCTAAGGACGCATACTCCACCTTTACGACTTATTTTGGTCTTCGGTTGTGCGACCTCTTCGCTTTATTCCCTCGGGCAATTGACCGCGTCTAACCGACAGAAGGAATAGAATGGACACAGCGCAACGAATTCGAGAGTCAAAGATACGAGACACATGAAACGCGGACCTTGTATACCGTGAAACACAATCAGTCCATCACTCCATCTTATTTTGTATATAAGAGAAATTTTTCTTTTTTTTTTTTTGCTTTCTCCACA
This sequence comes from Tenthredo mesomela, assembly GCA_943736025.1. NCBI lineage: Eukaryota > Metazoa > Arthropoda > Insecta > Hymenoptera > Tenthredinidae > Tenthredo > Tenthredo mesomela. The sequence goes on from OX031014.1 coordinate 57,089,645, forward strand.
CTCTGGGAGCTGTGGGTATATAGAGAGGATTGAGAGATCTGAGGAAGGGATGAATTTTTATAAAACACGGATATAGAAAATAAAAAAAAATAGAAAAAAGAAGAAAAACTAGGGCTGTTCCCTGTTAGAGTTTACCTTTTAAATCGAGCCAATAAACTAGAGTAGAATTTGGGGAAAAGCCAATCTAATCTTCCCATTCCCATTTATTCGAACAAAGTGTTGCTAGGTTAACGAACACGAACCTTGTAACAGTGGTTCGCCTTTCGTCTTTCGAAACTGTGCAACTGTGCGAGGATATAACAGAGCCGGGGTTGATAAGCCGTAAAAAGTTTCTCCCCGTTGTAAAGAAAAAAAAAAAAAAAAAAAAAAAAAAAAAAAGGGATATCCTCCTCCTTCGCCCCAGCAGCGCTACCATACCAGCTCGTCCTTTGCTTCATCAGAATTGAGGTAATCGGTCAACGGGGGCCGAAAAGGCGGGGCTAAATTCTTCCATAAAATAAACTCGCTACCCCCGCCCCGAGAAAAGAGAAGAAGAAGAAAAAAAAAAAAGTAAAGGAAAAGAAAAAATAAATAAAAATGCCCTTTCCTCTCCATCCACTTAAACCGTAGAAGAAAGGCTCTGCGTAGAGGAGAACCTATCCAGGAAATCTGAGAGCTTGATAAAAGTACAGTGGAAGTAGGATAGGTAGTCGGGTAGGGTACCTACCTACAGCTACCCCCAAGGTTTACGATTCCCACAAATTAAGCTCCCTGCAGGGGTTCTTTCCTCCTCCTTTTTGTATCTATACCGTTCCGGTACCCAGTTCGTTGATAAAAACCAAAAAAAACTAGATAAAAATGTCTCAACGAAGGACTGCATGTTTTAACAAAAAATAAACGAATGAATGAATGAACGAATGAATATGCAACGTCATAAGGATCGCAGCCGAGAGAATAAGGGTGCGAAATAATATATCTCTGGTATAAAACCAAGAGGATTTAT